>VDFB02047721.1:0-62901 GCA_007258455.2 Sequoia sempervirens | reverse complement strand
TATTTGATGTTAGCTCCTATAGATTTGTATCATCTGATTTGAATTTTATGAGGGTATCTTCAAGTCCTCTTGTTCTTTCTCCACCTATTCATTTTCATCTTTGGGTTTAAAGATCCTTGAGCAATATTTGGAGGAGTCATTTTCATCTTTGGGTTTTATTCTACATATGTTTCCATAAGGTTCTAAATTGCCACCTTCAATCAAGAAGGCTTGTAACTCCTAATTTGATTATGACACCTTTTAACATGAACATGATGACATTAAAGCATAGTTCAAATTTATAATTCATATTATGTTTTCTTTCCTCATACTCCTTTTAAGAATGAGAAGACTTCTTGCATTCATCCTTATTTTTTCTAATGAGATAAATTTTATTCGACATTGTTGGATCATCTTCAACATTAATTATCAAGCATCTATTATCATTGGAAGAGATTCTACATTAAGGAGGATTGCATACTATCTCTTCTTCTCTCTTATGGAGGGAGAGATATTTTTTTCTCACATGGGATATTATCCTTCTCATACATTTGTAGAGTATCTTGTGTTTTCTATCTTTTGAAAAGGGGTTTTCCCATGGGTTTTCTCCTTTCCTCTAATTGTGAGAGATTCATTTGTACATGAGTACCTAACATGGTCTTATATCTGGGACCCATCTTTGTATCTTGCACATTCTCCCTAAGTTGCACTTAAGAGGGGTGTTGGTGTGAATAAGGTATACCACCTAACCAATTTACTTCATGCCTACTATTCACACTAGTTTACTTAGGACATTTTCAATTTATGTCTCAAGTCATAAGATTAAGACACATGCCATAATCTTTTTCTTTCCCATGTTTCACCTTGGCCTATATAAGCAAGGCCTTTGGACATTGTAATCTAATTCATGTAATATTTGTGTGCTCATATTGTATATTTGTGTATTTTAATAAAATATAATTATTCTTTCATGTTTGGCCTCTCTTGTGCTTTTTAACTAAACTTCCTACATCTTGGATGACTACCTCCACAACCAAATCTTGCATGGTATATATCATTTTATACCAACTCTTTTACTAAATTATCTAGGATGCTCTTACATGATTTAAATGAATTCTTATTAGTTTCTTCAAATTCCATATGAATTACCTTAAAGTATGCAATCCTAGAGCCTAATTTGAAAAATATTATATAAGATGATGGATTGTAAACCTAAATTTGGATGCGAGTTGACTTAAAGAAATTGAAAAAAAAAGATTTGAATAAGCCAAAGAAAATCATGTCTATAATTCTATCTTATGGGATATAATCACATCTGTAATTTCAATCATGGTAGGGAAATAGATAAGATACAAGTTCCATTTGTTAGGGTTTAGGCAGATTGGAGCAATAAACATTAACAATTATATGTAGATTAAATAACCTAGAATCAATAATGAAGAATAACACAAAAGAGATCAACACAGAATTTAACGTGTTTCACTCAATATGGGCTACATCCACAAAAACTCAACTATCCAATGATTTTATTATCCAATGCAAAACAAATTACAATCTCGCGAACACAATACGACAACATACATCCTAGCCACTTATAACAAGTTTTTTTGGAACCTTCTAGAATTAGGGTTTTACAAGGTTGTTTTTTATTTGACGTGTTAACGAGAAAACCTTGGCATGTCAATGGAAAAAAAAACTTGACATGTCAGCAGAAAAACCTTGATGTGTTAAATTTTTAACATTGATACGTTATGAGTGTACAATATTTGCATGATCAACTGCCACATACCAACAATCTCCCACTTGGAGACTAATCAGGCTCCACACTAAACATTCAAAATACGAAGTTTGAATTGGGTAAAAGGTTGGGTTAATCAACTTGTGCATTAAAATCTATCAAATTAAACACAAAAAGATGCAATTATGAACAAGGCTAAAATAAATAGAAACAAACAAATTTAAAAATACAAAATATGTACTTTTTCTCATAAACATATATAGAGTAAATGAAAAAAATAAATAAATAACGTTTATAGTGCTACTTGATAGTCCTAAAAAAAACCTTTACTTTTTTTCCTTTAATAAAGCACAATGGGCACTAATAGTTTCTATTGAAGGTTGGTACTTATTTTAAATGATTTAAATCTAAAAGGAGAACCATTCGAACTAGGGTGTTTTGGTCTTTTTTATTGTGCATGATCAACTAATATTGTAAGATGGATGAGTGACTCTGAATGTGCTAGATGAAGATGCTCAATCAGTATTTTTTTTCGTCTTATATTCTTTGTTTTCATCCTGATGATGCATCACAAATGTGATCCGAAACGTTGATGCAAAAACAAATTGTACACAATCAAGTTTAAAAATCTTTGAACAATATACAATATAGATTATAGAAATTTGATATCATTTATTAATGTTGGTTTTGAACTTTGTACGCTTAACAAAGAATATTAGATATGTGTCCTATAAAACCTAAAGAACCCGTTTCGTTTAACAATAAGATCAGAGCGGGGTTCCTCTTGACTGCAAACCGATACGAGATTTCCCCACGTTAGGTATAGTGATGGTCGGGGTTGCAATATCATCTTGAAGCAAATCTTGAGCAGGTGATGGACAGTCATAAGGTCATTGCTCTGCTGAAAAGAGCCACCGAGACCAAAGACATACAGCTAGGCAGGCTCATCCACGCGCTCCTTATCAAGACTGATTACCAGGTAAAAAAAAATTTGAAATTTTTTTTTTCTCAACGATGCCAAATGCAATGGTTAGAAGGACTCACACTAACTGTATGACAAAATGTCACATGGATTGTAATGAATGCAGTGTATGCCAAGTTCGGACGCTAACCGAAGACCTCCAAACACTTTCTACAGAAGCAACAGAGAAGACCAGCGCGAAGTTACTCCACCATCGGAATCGGACGCTAACCGAAGACCTCCAAACACTTTCAACAGAAGCGACAGAGAAGACCAGCGCGAAGTTACTCCACCATCGGAATCGGACGCTAACCGAAGACCTCCAAACACTTTCAACAAAAGCGACAGAGAAGACCAGCGCGAAGTTACTCCAACGTCGGAATCGGCTTAAAAGCCTGTTCCGGTGTAGCAGCTGCTGAGAAAGGCGAACAGACTCGTGCCCATGTACTAAAAGTCAGATTAGAAGGCGAGGGCTTTATAACAAGCGCTGTGGTTGACATGCATGATGACTGGGGGAAACAGGAAGGATGCACGCAATCTGTTTGAGAAAATGTCCGAGTGTGTCGAGGTGCCATGGAGAAGCCATAAGGATATGGGGTTCGTCTGTCTGAGGAAAGGAGAAGTAACGAGGATGAATGGGTACCCGTTAGCTTTGTCCAGGGCGTGTTCGATTTCGACAGCTTCGGAACAAGGTAAGCAAATTCATTTCCATGCCACTTATGCGGGATTATATTCAATTTTATCTGTGAGCAGTGCCCTTGTGGATATGTCTGCTAAATGTGATAGCATAGAGGATTCATGCTTGGATTTGGATAATTTGCTTGAACCTAATCTGGTCTCATGGAAAACTGTAATAGTGGCTTATACCCAGCATGAGCATGGCATGAAGGTGTTTTGAGTTGTTTGACCAAATGCGAGATTATGTAACCTTTATTTCTGTGCTTTCTGTTGGTTTATTATATATAGGTTATGCATATTTTACTTCTACGAATGAAGATAATGGAGTCACACCAAGAATGGATTACTGTACTTGCACGGTTGGCCTTCTTGGCTGGGCAGGACAACTGACTGATGCAGAAACTCTAATCAAGGAAATGACATTTTCTCTTTATATAGTTGTATGGCCGACCTTGCCTGCTGCCTGCACAATCCTTGGCAATCCAGAATTTGGAGCTCTAATGGCACAACGCATATTTGAGTTGGATCCTCGAGATGATATATCATATGGGATGCTACTTGCTAATTATGTTGGAGTCGGTATACTGGATGAATCAGCAGAAGTGAGGAAACTGATTAGTGATAGGAGGGCTAAAAAGGAGCCAGGATGCAGCTGGATTAAAACGAATGATAAGCCACATCTCTTTATGGTTGGGGACCCCTCAATACCGCAAATGGATGAAATGCATGTGACGTTGGAAAGATTGACAGAAGAAATCGAGGAAGCAGGGTACATGCCTGATACGAATTATATGCTTCATATTGTTGAAATGGATAAGAAGGAATCCTATCTTACCTACCACAGTAAAAAACTAGCAATTGCTTTTTGGCTCATAAACACCTCTGCTGTGATTCCCCTTAAAATAAAGAAATTTTTTCGCGTGTGGGTGATTGCTATACTGCCATCGAGTTGTCTGCAAGATTGTTGTGCGAGAAATTGTTTCGAGGGACAGCAACTGATTCCATCACTTTTAAGGATCAAAAATGTTTTTTGGGCATTATTGATGATGATAGTAGGACAAACAATGAGTGGCTTTCTTTTTCTCTGGGCATCGAGATATTTTAGCTCATGGTCTGATACCACATCATGAAGGAGTTAAATGTGAGCAAGAGATATAAGCAGCAAAATTCTCTGAAAGTCAAGTGTTCGATTGTGACAACAACAATTTTTTATTTAACTGAATTCCAATGAAGGAAATGTTTGTTCTAGTCTAGTTGAGGCTTTCTGCCTGTAACAAATGCACAGGAAACTCAGACTTATGGTCATTTGAAATGAGTTTATATCAGCTTGTTAGAAGCCTAAGCGTTAACCTATATTGCTGAATACATTAGTACATCTTTGGCTTTTCTCGAGTAATGATTAATTTAATTATGGTTGTCTGAAGGCTCGTACTACAGGGGATGCATATCAGCTTGTGAAAAGCCAAAGTGTTAACCTATATTGCTGAACATGTTAGTACTTGTTGGCCTTTTTTATTATGGTTGTTTGAAGGTTCATACAGTGGTTGTGTATCAGATTGTGTGTGCTCTAAGTGTTATCCTATATTGCTGAATAGATTAGTGCTTTATATGCCTTTCCTTGAGTAATGATAAATTTAATTACAGTCATTTAAAAGTTCATACAATAGTTATACATGAGCTTGTGAGAAGCCTAAGTGTTAACCTATATTGTTGAACATGGTAGTACTTTTTTGCCTTAAAGAGTAACCACAAATTTAAGTATGGTCGTTGGCAGGTTCATATGATAGTTGCATTCAGCTTGTAAGAAGTTCAGTTGTAAATCTATATTGTTGAAAACATTAGAACTTTGTGGCTTTTTAATTATTTCTGTTTGAAGGTTTATGCAATGGGTGATCAGCTTGTGAGAAGCCTAAGTGTTAACCTATATCACTGAATTTATTAGAAATTGCTTTGCTTCTCTTAAGTAATGATACGTTTAATTATGATCATTTGAAGGTTCATAAGAGAAGCCCAAGTGTTAACTTGTATTGCTGAACATATTGTACTTTTCTGCCTTTCTTGAATACTGATACATTTAATTTTGGTCGTTTGAAGGTTCATATGATGTTTGTACATCAGCTTGTGAGAAGCCTAAGTTTTAACATATATTGTTAAACACAGTAGTACATTTTTCGCTTTATAATTATGTCATTAGAAGGTTTATACAATGGGTGTGTTTCAGCTTGTGCAAAGCCTAAGTATTCTTGCTAAACACATTGTGCCTTTTTGGCTTTTCCTTGAGTAATAATAATTAAATAATGGTAATTTAAAGGTTCATATGATGTCTGTATATCAGCTTATGAGAAGCATAAGAGTTAGGCTATATTGTTGAACACATTAGTACTTTTTTGGGTTTTTAATTATGGTCAATTAGAAGGTTTGTGGAATGTGTGTGAATCAGCTTGTGAGAAGCTTAATTGTTAACTATATTGATGAACACAATGGTACCTTTTTTTGTGGCTTTCCTTGAATAGTGATAAATTCAATCATGATTTTTTTGAAGGTTCATACAATAAATAGGTTTACATCAGCTTGTGAGAAGCCAAGTGGTAACCACAATTGCTGAATATATCCAGTGCATCCAGTGCATTTGCTCAATTGGAAAATCCTTGCATTTGTACGGAGTTCCTGTGCCTCTTTCCGCATACCTGCAGTCTCTTCCTGCAGCACAAAATTTGATATGGCAGTTTTGTCAGGAAAAAAAGCATAAATGTATACATAGATATAATGAAGAGAAAAGCATTATTCTTAAGGTCTGTACAACGATGGAAAATAATGCTTTCCTAAAGCAAGGTTGCCTGAAAAATAGTTTATCTACAACACTGATGCAGGGGATCTCAAGCTTACTAATAAGGAATGCAGTTATGGAAGAGCAACATTTTAACAAGAAAAAACTGATATTACTAACCTGGGGTATTTCCACTATATACTTACCATCATTTAAATAGCAAGCTTGCTTTTACCTGTTTTCATGTAAAGATTCACGTAGAAAGCACCAAGTCACATTTTGGTTAACAAATATGTTCCTTCAATCGGAAAATGGAAAAGGCAAAAATTCAAGAGATTCATCATCATTGCCATGTAAAGAGATAAACTTTTAACAAATCCTTCACTCTCATCCACTACATGATAAAAATATTTATTAAATACTACACTAGGGAAACTCCTATTCCTTACAATGTGTTGGGTATTGAATATCCCACCACCCAGATTGATCAACAATTGTGAGACAAGGCAGACTTATAAGCCATTACATGCACCAAAGGCTTTTCCAAATCAGAAACAGGGTGAGGGTGAAAAGGCCAAAAGCAGTAGATTGTCTAACAAACAACATTCCTACCAATACCAACAAATGATTAAGCCTTTGAGGTGCTTGTGTGCTTTGTGGCTCCCTTTGTATTTGATTATTTCATCAAAATACACAAATTGAAAAGTCATTGAGAAATGACTAGTCACAGAAAATAGTCATCGAAGTAACGATCTGTATCAAAAATACCTGGAAACTCTAACCTTTCATGTTTTTCTTTTCTTCTCTTTGCAAATTAATTAACATTAGCTAGATACATAATATTAACAAACATGGAAATTCAACCAGTTTGAATAGCTACCTGATACTTGTCAATTGATTTCCAATCTTCTTCCACAAGTTTGGATTCTTGTTCTAGCTTTCGTGCAACATAATCCTTAACAACAGAAAGTGTGAGACATGGATTTTTAGCAAGAATCTGTAAAACAATAATTGGGGGCAAGAGATCATCCCTTTCAATATACACCAGCACTTCTTCTCTCCAAAGTACGTAGTACATCTTCCCACAAAGATGGATCTCCACCCCTGTTTGAATCACCCAGCCATATACAAGCAGCAATCAGACCTTCATGGTCTGAATCTTGCATATAACAAGATATAACTTCTTTATAAATTTTCATTTTTTCATATAGAAATAACCAACCTTGCTTGAATTGATGATTTTCACAAAGAACAACTGCAAGATCTACATCATAACTTGGATGATCCTCATGAGAAGGGCACGCACTCTTAAGCAAGGCTAATCCTTTGTTCAGTCTTTCTGTATGACTGTTCCTGTACGTGCCTGTCCATTTTCAATTACTCCTTTCCCTTTATTCCCAATGTTTGACAATGAAGTAACATTCCTTTTTGAACCTTGTACAGAAATGTCCACACCCTGGACATTGAGTTTGGATAATGATTGGGTACAAAGATCATCAGACGAGTATAGCTCCAAAAGTGTTTTATGAATTTCAACATGAACAAGTGAATTCTTAACCTTACTGATGTATCTTTCTAGGAAAGTCATGAGATATAAAGGTTGGTCAATAAAAACATTTACAAAATCAATTGGTGAAGGCCATTTTCTAGGAAGGAGGTTAACAGAAGAGTCATTGGAAGTCAATTCATCATCACAAGTACAAAGCTTCATAAGAATAGCAATAGTCTCATCTGGTTTATGCTCAACAAGAATCTTTCCATATTCCTTCACTGTAACTGCATCTTGAATTGATTCAAGGCTAGAGATGTACTGCAGAGCCTCATCATAAGTGCCAAGATCCTCTAGTAGTATCTTTAAATACCACTCATGCTTCCCAGTTTTTTTCGCTACATACATTGCATGTTCATGATAACCTGCTGCTCAACAAACTTTTACAGCTGTTTCGACATCAAATTAATGCTCACATTCACCTTTAATGAACTCATCCAACTTTGCTACATCCTTAAGTTTTGTATAACAATTCAGAAGAAGGGTTGTATGGTCCTTAGAGGCCAAACCCTTCTCATGTAGTTTTTCGAAGTAACTAGTAAGATTATAAATGCGTTGGGCATCAAGAAACTTTTGAATGACATAAGAAGGTTCTAGCTGGCCTATTGTACGAATATATTGTGCCATGGCTTCATCATAGCCTTGTTTCCCATACAAGTGATCTTCATATTTTCTTAACACTTCTGTTGTGGCTGCTGCACCTGCTTGTTGACTTTGGACAAGATTTATTGCAATGGTATATAAATTATTTTTATAAAGCATATCCAGTTTACCTTCCATGTCCTTATCTCATATGCACAAGACTTTATGATCACTGGTTAGGAGGATAATATTGCCCCACTCACAAAGCATGTGGGAGACTTCTCCAACTGGTAAAACTATAGGCAATCAGACGATTTTTCAGGTCATATATGTTGAAAATGCTGCGATTTGTTCTCTGATCTGTGATGACAGACAAGAAGTATCCTCAAAACCATCCAAGTAACTGCTTGACCCCCTCAAAGGCCCAGCAAGAACCTCGCCCATCTACTTCATAAAAATATATGGCCTTGGTCCTCCCAATAACCAATTCCTGCTCAGAAAACAGAAAAACTAATCCTGTTCAAATTTATTTACTAGCCAATGAAAATGGTTGGTGTATCTATGAAAAATTAGATTGGTTAGCTTATTAAACAATAAACACCAAAAAAATCCATTGAAGTAACAAAGTACAAAGGAAATAAACATGAAAATAAAAGAAACAATGCTACCATAAATCTTCATCTTCCATGCTTCACCTTTGTTACACCTTCTAGTTTGCAGCAAATTGAATGAGGCCCTCAGATTTCAAATGAGCACTTAGACTAATGTCAAAGCCCTATGCAAATGTTGAAGGATTTGTATAAAAGAAATGACTTCACAATAGACTAAAATGACAATGACTGCAAATGACAATAATAATAGCCTAAGTTGACAAATGAGCATGAGAGGAAAATAAGAACAAAATTGTTATTTTATAGAAACTGCAATTTTGAATGTGTGGTCAGGATGAGAAGATGACAAATACCTTAGAATCAACGGTCAAAATTGAATGTTGTAGTATGGAATAGGGTTAGGTCAAAATTAGGGCAATGACAAGAAATGAAGGGTTGAGATTGAATTATGTGATAATTCAATCAAGGGATGAAATTAAATGAGATGTCAAGAGATAAGATTTGATGTGGAAGATAAGATTGGCACAGACAAAGAGGTTGCTGGAGAAATTAAATAATAAAAATTATTTAATTTAGGTGACCAATGAATAATTAAATAATTATAGAGGAATGTGACAAAAAAAATCATGTTGAATTGATTTAATTCAAAATTCAAGAGAGTGGACTTAATTTAATTAAATTTAATGAGAGAAGAGGCTAATGAATAATTAAATAATTAAAATAATTATTTAATTATAGTGGAAAGTGGACAAAAATTAAATAAATTAGAATCTATTTAATTTTAAAAGAAGGGGATTTAATTAGTGACGTAATTAAATAAATAATTTATTTAATTAATCAAGGGAGAATAAAGATAAAAAATGAATTAATTAAATAATTATTTAATTAATAGAAGAATTATGACTTTAGAAAATAATTAAATAATAAAAAATTATTTAATTATTAAGAATGAAAGGGGCAATGTTGAATAATCTAAGAGTTGCAAGCCTAGGATAATTTTATGTGTCTACAGTTGGAAATGAAATAATTGCTTTAACTGCAATAAGAGAAAACTGATTACAAGGAAATCAATTGTTGAAAGTGAATGGAGTACTTGGTTGTCACTCATTGTCACACAATTACCTTCACACCCAATCTGATCTAAAACATGCATCCTGAGAGGCTGGTTATGCATGTCAAAGAGGCTTACTGATGTTGTCACAACAAAAAGCTGAAGAGCTAAGCCATCAACTCGAAATCCTAGTCCTGTCACAAGAGATGCATCAACCTGAAGCTTCGTACGCACAATGCATTCCCGAGCAACATCTCCTCTTATACAATAGATATGACCTGTTTCTAGTCCTATAGAGATCATTAATATTGGAGGCGCCTCTTCAAAAACTAGAAATGATGTAATCTACAGGAGGTTGGAACATAATATTTCAAGACTGAAAACCATGACACAGCATTAACAAACAGTATGCAAGCTTCATTAGAATTTTAAATTTTAACTAGTATTTCTAAATCATAAGGACATGCTGCCTTGTTAAACAAAACATATCCATTGATGCTTGAATGAACAACAAAGTCCTATAACATACAAAAAACTTAAGTGGCATTGTTGACAGTTGAGGTGATGTTGCTTCATCTTCACTTACAGTTACCAACATACTCCATTGTTGCATGCTTCAAAATAACAGACAAGAAACAATCTCAATGATTGGTTCTATTGAAAACTAGACATTTAAGCAATGTCGTGATACAAGGCAATGTAAACTAAGAGACTTGTTACATCCAAACAAGAAATTGCATATTGTATATGAAGTTTATATAAAAAAAAATGCTTTTAAATATAACATAGTCATTTGTTCGCTTAGACCAGCATAAATTCAGGAGTTGAATAAAACAAAGGTTAAAAGTCACCAACACATCAATTGGACACTATTCTAAACTAGCAATACCTGATAAGTCACATAAACTCACTCGAAGTCCTTATAAGTTATAACTAAAACTCAGACATTCACCAAATATAAAAATTTATACAGTTTCTAACAGCTTCCACAATCTGGTACTTGTGAAAACAGAAACTTTGCTTAGAAAATATCAGATTTTAACATTTTACGTGAGTAGGCATTTTTGGCATATAAAAACATGAAAGTACTTTTAGTTATGTCTAGCATCATTCAATAGAAGAAAAAAATAAAACCCTAAAGCCAGACTTTAGATTCTCAGAAATTCACAAAAGTGTCCAGAATGCAAAACTGGTCCATGAGAAGGCCCCCTTCTTGGTCAAATTTGTTAATGGGGCCGCAAGCTGTGAAAACCCTTTGACAAATCGCTTATATTAGTTGAAAATTCCAACAATTCCCCTTAAATGTGAGAATTTCCTGGGTCAAGGCCACTCCCTTATTGCCTTGATCTTCTCGTCATCCATGCTAACCCCTTGGCCACTAATCTTATGCCCCAATATACAATATCTCAGTCAAGCCAAACTCACATTTGGATGCTTTGGCATAGAATGAATGTTGCTCTAGTATACCAAGTACCTCATTTATATGCTTCAAATGATCCTCTCATGTCTTGCAATAGATCAAGATGCTAGAGAAAATCAACACAAATTTCCTCAATTGTAAAATGAATACCTGATTCATACATGACTAAAATGTGGCATCCATTAGTCAACCCAAATGGCATGACCAAAAACTCATAATGCCCATAATGACACTTGAAAGTTGTTTTGTGCACATCCTCATCTCTAACCTTTATTTGGTGGTACCCTAACCATAAATCAATCTTGGAAAAGTACATTGCACCATGAAGCTCCTCTATCAACTCGTCGATCATAGGTATGGGGTAGCGATTTTTATTGTCTTCTTGTTGAAGGCTCTATAATCAATGCACATCCCTATAGTGCAATATCTTTCCTTGAACACCATGAAAGAAGCAAATGGGCTGCAACTAGGTCATATGTGTCCCATGTCCAACAACTCCTTAATTGTTTTCTCAACCTCCTTGTACCTCATAGGATGAAGATAAGGAGTAGTGTTGATTGGTTTTGCTCCTTCCTCAAGCTCAATCACATGCTAAAATCCCCTATCTGTCAGTAAACCTAGAGGAATCATGCTAATTGCTAAACACCTTAGTGTGTTTCTCCAAGATGGATTGAATGCCAACATGATAAGACCTATCATCCTTGGATGAACCCATATCTGTAATCAAACACTGCTACCAAAATCGGAGGTAAGGTTGAAGGCTTACCCCCAAAATCCAAAAAATTGACACTTAGTTAAATTTTTTGAAGAAAGCTATCGGGAAAAGGGCAGTTGGGAGAAAGGTTTACCTCCTACAAAGGAAAGGCAAAAGGAAGACGGAAAGCCCAAAAGAAACAAACTTTTGGAAGGTAAGAGGTAAGGGGGAAGCCCAAACCCCAAACCTTGAAATAAAAGGTAAGGGTTAAGGCTTACCTCCCAAAATCAGAGGTAAGTGTTAAGGCTTACCCCTGAAATCGGAGGTAAGGGTTAAGGCTTACATGTGTCAATCTAGGATTTTAATTGATTCTACCTTGAAATTGCTATATATTTGTAAACATGACTAAATAATTATATGGGTTGAATCAAGTACGTCTACAACATAGATACATGAAACACATTATGCATTTTATTCAAGTGCACGACAATGCTAGCCCATAACTTGCTACTAGTTTATAATTGCAAAAAACTCTATGAACATTAAGAAAATCTATGTATATTATTCTCTAAAAATTATAGACTAGCATTGCCAAACTAATTTTGTATTTTCTCCTCATATCAAAAACAACAATAAAACACTTTTTTTTATATTAGTTGTAACTAGATGAAAATATACCAAATTATTCTAAAACCTATCATGCATTTAACACATAGGGCATACATACTAAGCTATGCAACAAAAAAATAGCAACTTACATGCATTTCATGCTATTGTAAATAAGGTGTTAAGTCATCAAAACTTTCTATTAAAGCAACAAAATCATATATAGAAAAAATAAAAGGGACTTTAAAGCTATGCTATAAATCTAACTAAAATGATCTTGAATATAGAATCCTAAAAAAATCTTCTAAATTTAGACTTGAAGTGTTGAAAGAATACTATCCCCAGATGTTGAGAGAATTGACTAGTTGATCATAAAGCTTCAAAAACTAAATTTTACTTCTTTGATATCCATGTAGCTATAATGGTATGAATTTGCACCCCTCGCAAATTCCCCATTTTCATACCCTTCACCTTAGAAAACATAATTTCGATGATGCAATTTTGATACCCGCCACCTTTTCATGTCCATCTGACAACCTATTTTCGTGTCGGTGGAGGAATTTTGTTAGGGATGCACATGAGCCACACGAACATCCGCGTGTTGCATTGTTGTCTTGATAGGATTCCTACCTCTGGAATCTGCAGAGGTGTTACATTTCTCCATTGGGCGCGAGCCGTAACGCTTCCTGCTCCCTTGACTGATGCAAAACAACTCTTTTTCCTCCTTTCCATTCAAATTGTCTAATTCTTCATTACACTCAACGTCTTCACCATTCTTACACACTTGATTGAATTCTTGATGTTTTCTTGATCAACCCTCACACTTTCAAGCTTCATCATCACCTCCATTGTAGCTGCAAGCTACTGGTTTCTTGGCTACTCCACTTCGTTCGTTGTGAGAACATTATTGCTGGAAAACTTGCAAGCTGACTCCTTCCTCTACTTTCCTTGAGAGCACGTAGTTGTGAAGGTGATATCTTATTATTAGGCATCTCTATTTCCATACGCTTTCTTTACCATTTTCTACATTGTTGCTATATGGCTGTCCGTGGAGGTGGAAACACTAAAGCGAGGGATTGACTGAGGCAATCCTCTAAAAACAACCCCAACATTTTCCTTGGTCTTGTGTGTGTAGGTATTTTTCAGTTGGAGTTGTTTGAAGAATCAAGTTGCAAGGAATTAGGTACTGTTTTCTCACTTCCTTTGTCAATTTGAGCATAGTTAGTTAAAGTATTTTTCTTGTTGTACTTTCTTTTTGTAATTTATTTATATTTTGTCATAGCATAAAAATTTATCTTCAAGTTGTTAGTTTGGTTTCTTGTGTTTTTATTTGTCTCAAAGATCCTCTGTCCATACAGATGCCAACTCATCACTGAGATGCTAGTGCATCGCGTTGGAGTTCATGTCCTGCGTTGCCACCCTCAGGCAATGATTTGTCTGGGTCGTAGATTGAACTCTAGAAACTGGCTCGTTTGACTCTCTGAAATATTTGGGTTAGCAGAAGGACAATAACAATCAAATTGCTCTTCCTTTTCAACCTTGGCATCTTAACCTTTCCAATCATTTAGCAAGCTTGAGGTAGATCAAGGCAGCCTATTGCTTAGGACTCTCCCGTGACCTGGAGTCTCAAAGTAGCTAGTCCCTCTCTACATTTTGGTGAACCTGATGTGAACTATTCTAGTTTTGTTTTTTAGTGTTGAAAGAACCTTCTCTCCCATTCTAGGCACATTATAGGTTTGTGCATTGCAAGGTGTGCAACCTTGCAACCCAATCTATGACCCCTAGTAGTGTAGTTAGAAGGATCCCTAGGCATTGGGAAGCAAAATCTAGGTAGGTCACTTTCTGATTTATGAGCCTTTGAGCTATCTTGACGAAGTCCTCTCGAAGTACGTAAACATGGCCTCTTTTATGCATCTCCATATTCCTCTTGCTTAGCCTACAAATGGATCACCTGCTATAACTTTCACATTGCAAGACCTACCTATGAACAAAGAGCCTTCTCCTCTGTACATTCCCACTCACATCAATGGGAACATTGTAACTGGTGTTCTAGTTGATCCCACATGTCGTGTGAATGTTATAACATAGGAGACTTTGTTGATAAATTTCGCACATAAGGATGGGTATGATAAATCAAAGAGCACAATATGTGCGCACAATGGACTCTTAGTCCCTCCAATTGGTTCCATCACTGTTTTAGTCTTGGTAGGACCTAGGACTATAAATGCTCCTTTTGATATCATCCTAGAGTCGGACTTGTTCAAGGTGAAACTAGGCATCCCTATGAATGCAATCACTTTAGTAATTCATAAGTGTTTAAAGTTTTCTTATGAGGGCTCTATTTACGTTGTGTATGACACCGAGTATAAACCTCTGGTTTCATGTGGGGGCTGCTTGTTAGATCACTTTTGGCATGCCTCGATCGGTCCACTTTCTCCAAGGATGGACTTCTTGTATCACACCTATGTCAAATATAAGAACGGGGGTATAGCATCAAAGGTGACCTACCCTGTCTCCCCTTAAGCCATTTTAGTCAAAGGATCTATGATTGCACAACAACAAGCTGCCTCCTCTTCTCAACAAAAAGGGAAGGGGAAGTTTGCTCATGTTTAGGAGCCTTCCTCTTCTTCAACTATTTCATTCGATTTTTCCTCTTGCCATGTTGTGGTGCCTTCAGCCTCTTCTCCCATGCTTCGCATGGGGAGTCTGATGATGCCTGCTTGGCATAAGGCTAAGCGTCAAGTATTTGAACTTTTTGTCTTTCCCATGGTACCTAGGCCAATTGTCTATGGTAAGGGGAAGGGTCCTCATGGAGTTGTCCCTGTGTCTCGACCTTCGCGGCCTCCTACCACTCTCACCCCTTAGGAAATGAATGGGAAGAGGCTCGTTGCTAAGGTTTTTGTGTCTACTTCTCCACCTGTCATCATTTCCACTCCTACGCTTCCTACTCCTACTCCCATCTAGGAGGTTGTTCTCCCATCGACAATGATTGTGGAGGGCACGCCTATGGTGGGACAAGAGTCTCCCCTTCCTTCTCAAGCAGTGGATTCTAGTTCCCAGAGCTGATGAAACTGACTTGCGCATGAGCGTAAGTGTTGGAGGAAAGCTTTAGCTACTGAACAAGCTACCTTGCAGAAGGAAGAAGGGGAGCCAACAACTCCTATTTTGACATCTCCTACTGGGCCTCCATCTTTTGCTCCTTTCGCTTCAGTTCTCTTCGTCTCATTTTTGCTTTTGAATCCTCCCGTAAATGTTGATGACCCTCACCCCAAAAGGGTGCAAGTGTTCATCGTTCCCTCAGTGGAGCCCCCTCTTCTAATGCCCCTTTTGGGCATCTCTCCATTTTCTTGGCTCATGGACATGTCGAACACCACGGTGGTGTCCATTGTGGCCCTGTCCTCTTCCTCCCTTCCTTCCACTTCTTTTGTGGGGATTCTGCATCCTCCGTTGAAATGTAATTTGGAGGATGACCTCACTTCTAATGGAGGTCAAAAGAAGGGATCACCTTCTTTGGGAGAAGGTTCTTCTTTTTCTTGTGACGTCCTTGTGATGAAGGCAACCTCTGTGTCTTTTGAGTTTGTCACCATCTTTTGACAAGATTGATGGTGGATCTTGGGCACCTCCTTCATCTCCCACTCAGTTAACACATGCCACTCCTATTAAGTGCATGTTTAACTCGATAGATGCTCGATAGATGATGCCTCAGCTTTGTCAACAATCTTTGTGAGATCGATGACTTTTATCTCACAGGAGTTGAGTAAAGGAGACCTTAAGGGGTCTTCTTCCTTAGCTCTTGTCATAGAAGAGTCAGAGGGTGCTCCCCTTGTTATCCCACCCTTGCAAGCTCATCTACCCTCCCCTTATAATGGTCTAGATTGGGAGACTGACAAACTCTTGATTGATAAGGACTAGGGGAGTACCTCTTCTTTATCTATAGATTTGATTTGTGTGCATGTTGTGTTTCCCTCGTGCTTGTTTTTATGTGTTCCTGGAGGACCCTTTTCACCCTTGTAGGTGCTTGGATACATAAGTGAAATTGTGTTGTAAACTTCCTCTATATGTTTCATTATTCTTCTATATGTTGTAACTTGATTTTCAAAAATTGGGGACGATGCAAAGTGTTGGGGCCATTTAGGCCTCCCTTCCATGTTGACCCAATTTTTTATTTTTATTTTGTCTTCATGGGCTCTTCTTCACGTTTTGATACATTTGGGGATTGATGAAAATTCATACATGTATTATATTATATCTATCTATTTATATCTATGAACAGTTCTAACCCTGAATTATCAGATCTCCCTATCTCTTAATTTCTTCGTCTTTTCTTATTTTTCCTTGTTTATCTTTCTCTCTTCTTTGCTTGCTTCTTCATGTTATGGTTCCTATGTGTTGTCCCTCGCGTGTGTGACATCTCCACGTCTACATCTCGTCATGTATCGTGGGCCACGACATCTTTTCATCTCTCCTTTCTTTCCTTAGGATGCCATGTGCTCCTTCAATTCACACACACCATCTTAAGGGGGACTACTACTTCCCTGGTTTTAAATAAGGTGCATTCAGTGGCCAAAAAATCTCTTACTGAATAATTTTACACTTTTCAAAAATCACATCCTTCGATAAGGATCCCCTCAGCAAGATTTTCTTTCGAAAACGAATTCAAAGCAAAAAGAATTGGAAAACTTTCCTTCAAGAAGACCATTCTTTTTTGGATTCCTTGACGAAAGAGATCTTTCAAAATGATTCCTTTATGATGGATCATTTGCAAAAAATGTTGTTCTTTTCAAACAGAGCATCTCTTTGTGTGGACCCCTCGCTATCTTGAAGGGTTACCGAGGGACCCCTTTGAAAATTGTTCCTTCAATTGCTTGTTCTGAGAAATGAATGTCTATTTGTGTGACTTTTTCGTACCTAACATGTTTTGTTTGCAGATTAACATGTTTCTTTATAGGACTGAGCACTTGTAAAGCCACTTTTACAATCAAGCTTGGAGGATCAAGCACCTCGACAAGCTTTCCTTGCAAGACCGAGCACCTATAAGGACCAACCAAACTCTATGGATCCTTTCATTTCAACCCCCTAAGATTGAGCACCTATGATGCCTCCTTTGTAGGACCAAGCACCTATAAAGTGCTTTCTTTGTACAGGACCGAGCATGTGTAGAATCTTTGTTCATCTTTCAAGACTAAGCACATGAGCCTATTTTGTAGGACCGAGCACCTCCAAAGCTTTTGTTCACCTTTTGCAGGATTAAGTACCTATGGAGCCACTTCTCTCTCATGCACATTTGAGCGTGTAAGATTGCAGTCTACTTCCTCGATGGTTTAAGTCTATGCTCTAGCTTTTTTCTCTACTTTACCTCATATTCATTGATGCATATGTTTGCTAAAGTGGGGGGAAATTGTAATGGCATGAATTTGCACCCCTTGCAAATTCCCCATTTTCATACCCTTCACCTTAGAAAACATAATTTTGATGATGCAATCTCGATACCCTCCACCTTTTCCTATCCACCTGGCAACCTGTTTTCATTTCAGTGGAGGAATTTTGTTAGGGATGGGTGTGTGCTGCACAAATGTCTGTGTGCCATGTTGTCCTAACAAGATTCCCACTTCTAGAATCTGCAAAGGCATTACATTTCTCCATTGGGCATGAATCGTAATGCTTCCTAGTCCCTTGACCAACACAAAACTGCTATTTTGCCTCCTTTCCATTCAAATTGTCTAATTCTCCATTTCACTTAACTTTTTCACCATTCTTACACACTTGAATAAATTCTTGATGCTTTCTTGATCAACTCTCACACTTTCAAGCTTCACCATCACCTCCATTGTAGCTACAAGCTACTGGTTTCTTGGCTTCTCCACTCTATTCGTTGTGACAACGTTGTTGTTGGAGAACTTGCAAGCCCACTCCTTCCTCTACTTGACTTGAGAGCATGTAGCTGTGAAGGTGATATCTCCCATTATCCATTGTTTTTGCATCATCATATTTGAAAAGTAGCATATTGTTGTTTGTGTTATTACTGGGCATCTTTATTTCCATACACTTTCTTTCTCATTTTCTACATCGTTGCTATTTGGTTGTCTGTGGAGGTGGAAACACCAAAGCGGGGGACTGACTAAGGTAGCCCTTTAATAAATGCCCCAACATTTTCTTTGGTCTTGTGTGTGTAGGTGCTTTTTGGTTGGATTTGTTTGAAGAATCAAGTTGCAAGGAATTCGGTACTATTTTCTCACTTGTCAATTCAAGCATAGTTAGTTAAAGTATTCTTCTTGTTGTACTTTGTTTCTGTATTTTCTCTATATTCTATCATAGCATAAAACTTTATCAATCAAGTTGTTAGTTTGGTTTCTTGTGTTTTTATCTATCTCAAATATCCTCTATCCATACAAATGCCAACACACCACTGAGACGCTAGTGCACCATGTTGGAGTTTGTGTCCTACATTGTTGTCCTCAGACAATGAGTTGTCTGGGCCGCATATTGAACTCTAGAGATCGACTCATTTGACTTTTTGAAATATTTGGGTTAGCATAACGACAGTAGCAACCAGATCGCTCTTCCTTTTTTACCTTAGCATCTTAACCTTTCCAAATCAATTAGCAAGCTTGAGGTAGATCAGGGTAGCTTGTTGCTTAGGACTCTCCTGTGACCTAGAGTCTCGAAGTAGTCAATCCCCCTCCTCTAAAGTAGCTAAACCTAAATCATTTGAAACATGGTTACTAAATGTGGACTTTCAATCATCCAAAACGGTGTCGCCCTCTCCTACCTCCCCTCTCCCATCCCAAATTAAAATCACTTTATGTGAAACATTTTTCAACTAATAATTCCTTGTGTCATTCAACACCACCATCACTATTATACTTAGTCTTGTAGATCCACTTAGTCATACACTTCTTGTCACGTGATTCAAGTTAGGTGCCCATTTTACAATCGCTTATTTTTCTCCTCCTTGAGCACTCACAAGGCCTTCCCTTTTTTCTATATCATAGTGAAGAATCATTGTCTTCCAAATTGCTTGACATCTTTCTTTGTGCCTCTTAGAAATTTTGTTCACCATCTACTTTTGGACCACAACCTTTCACTAATATAACAAGATAGTGACTTATTTATAGTTATAACAAACAATCATAGTCATCCCACTCAAAAATTCAAACATTTTGTTTGAATGTAAACATTTATGCTTGTATAAATTTTTGAACATATTTGTAACATTTTGCCAATTAAATACACCAATCCATCCACAATTCAATTGTATACAATATTTCATAGACTATGTAGTCTAACATATTTTTTGAAATAGTGTTTTGAGCCACAAATAGTAGAAGGATAAATGACCCTACATCCCAACACATTTCCTTTGAGGATCCTTACCTATTGTAAAAATTTCAACACTACATTTCTTGAATTTGCTTGTTTGTAACTATATTACCACATAACATTATTTGTATTTTATTTCTAACATATCCAAAACCTTTATTCTTTAGCCTTGCACTTGGTTTATTGGGTTGTTTAATTCATTTTCCATACTTTCCCAATCCTTCTCCATCATAACCCCTTCTATTCATAGTCTTAAAATCAACATCTCTTTGGAAAACATCTTTTGTTATTATCATAAAAAATATGTGGAAGATTTGGAAATTCAAACACATTGTTATTTTCAACCTCACACTCTTTATTTGAAGAAGTTGTAGCTATATCACATGTATAACATGTTTCATCAATTTTTTTTTTTAAATCATTTGTATAAAATGAGACATTACATAGTGAGGGCTTAAACCTTAAGACACTTAATTTAGTTTAGGCATGCTTCAAATAATTAATTTGACTAATTATTTTGTTCTTTAATTATAATATTTCATTTGTTTGAGAACTCTTTTTCTTTGGAAGGTTTTTAAATTGTTTATCAAACCTCTTCAACTTTTCTTCCAATTCTTTAATTTTTTACAAACTTTTAGAAAATCTTCCAAAATATCTTTTTCACACATTAAATTTCATTTTCTTTATTTAATTTTTAACTAATCTTTCCATGGAAATAAATGATTTCCTTGCACAACTAAATTTTGTTCATATAAAGGAACCACATAAATCATACCCTCAAATATATTGTAAAAATTATCTCGGCTTCACAAATTTTGAGATGATTTCTTATGAAAAATTATCACCTCACTTAAAGTCTTCTAATAGATTCACACTTACTAAGCATTGCTAGAACTTCAAAACTCACTATAGATGTTGCAAAATCTTCTATTGTAGCATCCCCATGAAACCATTCAACGTTACAATACATTACAACTACATGACACTTCCCAAAGAATCCACACAAAGTCATTTTCCCACAGCTGAAAATTTTTACATTTCTCATATGACCAAAAGGAAAAAATAAAGTACATAAAAGAAACCCTTCAAACAACCCAAACAAGCACTTTGCTTTGACACCAAATGAAAATTTGAAACTGACCATGTTCTTTAAACTAGCTGAAAAATAATTGCAACTTGATAGAAAATAAACTTTCTTGCAAAGAATATTTGTTCAGTAAAATAAATTATTTACAACCAAATTTTAAAATTCCATACACAGTAATCAGAATATGCAGAAAAACCAAGACTGTAAAGCTGCACTCTTAATCTGACTAAAGAACTCTTAAATATAGAAAAAAAAAACTCTTTTAAATTTAGACTTTGTTGAAAGATGGAACCAATAGCCAAATGAATAGCCACTATACTTGCAGGACTTCCAAACACTTGCTACATCTTTATTAAAAATATTACCTATAATACAAAATCCAAATTCCAATCAACAAAGCTCATTTCAAGGTATATATATAACCGTAGGCACAACATTTTCATAATCAGGCTTTTGATAATTCCCACGCCTAGGATATCCACCATAAGCATATGTTCTTGAATATTAGAGGAATGGAACTTAATCACAGTGTCATATTCTTTCCCATTGTAAGCTCCATTCCACTTATTTGGATCAGCCTAAGCTCCAAACCCAAGACAACCAAAAAAGTTTGCTGACTAATAATAGTACCATGAGTCTTTGTAGGGCTTCCTTAACAGAGGCTCTACAAAAAGAAATGCGGCAAAGGTTTTTTGAATTTTCAGCCAATCTTCAAAATCAGTTTTTAGAATTATTCAACCATCTACCTCATGAGAGGAATGCCTAGGCTATGCTACATGGAACTAATAAATGAAAAAAAAAATTGGTCATCTGGATTTTCTTTTATGCCTAGGTCTTCTCTAAAGGACTTGTATATGTCTATAGACAAGCACATTTATTGCACCTAAATACATAACATGAATCATGTTCATTGAGATAGATCAGCTTACTCTTTCTTCAATTCAGGGGTTTGATATTTTCTTTATGCCTTTATAAATGAATTTTGCAAAATAGCTAGTCATCTTAAGGTTGGGTACATTTTCCACTTCTAACCATGCTCATGCCAGATTAGATAATTTATCAAGTATTAACACTCTTCAAAGAATCTGAAATGATAATTGATAGTCCGTATTTGTTATTAACACAAGGAGAGGAATACTCCTTAAATAATACATTACATGACAATGTTTCTAAAAAGACAATCGTTAACTAAACAGAAAGTTGCTAAAACAAATTAAAGTAAACTAACAACTAAGATGACCATTAAATACTACAATAATAATTTAATACCCTCCCTTAATGGTCATTCTGAAATGTCCAAACGTGAAAGACAACAATAACAATAATAATTGGTTTAACCTTGGACTATTCAGTCGAATATTAAGGAAAATGAAGAGATATGCCCAAGTGACAAGCCCTTTTCTATATGGGCTCTGCTAGACAAATACAGTGAATAAGGAAAACATTAACTAATAATTGAACATACGAATTAGAATAGTGACCCATCTGTATATCATTTCAACATTATTGTTGTTTCAAAATGACTAAACCAGAGGACACATTAACTGATAATCTACATTTTGGAACGTTGTTCCAAACAGGGTAGGCCGCGGTTCAGAATTCCAATGATACATATATCTGAAGTTACATATTGACATGTAATTCTAAAAACAAGAGCAAATTCGAGTACTAAGTTCTCAATGACTAATGGAGACTCCACCTTAAGAGTGACAACTTTCAGTCAATTATTAATTTGTTTCTTCCACTCCTTATCTTTGAAGTAATCTTCAGTACCTTCAATCACAAAGGAAACTTTCATTTGCAGTGTTTATAGAAATGACTCAACTGAAATTTTCCAAGATTCTTTCTAAATAAAACGAGTCCAGTGTAAATTATATATAGAATCCTAATCTTTATAGGGAGTGAAACGAAGTTCTTGAATTTTCTCGCTTTAATAGATTGACAGACTGTGGCGGCTGCCACAGTCGACACTTCTACATTTCTAGCGAAATTCTGCTAACACTTAACGTCTCCTGAACATTGCGCCACTTTGAAAATAAAAAGGATTGCAATTCTTTGTTTTTCAATGTATAATCAACTCTAAATTAATCCATCCACGATTAACAAATTCATCCAATTACCAAATAGTTTCAAGTACCATATATAGTAAACTTTTCAACTGATACTATAAGCATTTTACTCACAGCAGCTCAAAAGATATCCATGGTCTCTCTTCAGATAGCATCGAGATCAACAAGTAGACTATTTCAACGTTTCAACAGAAGAGGCGCCATGAAATTCATGCCCTGTTTTAGGTGCTTGACAAGCAAAAATCATTACAACTATAAACAAATACCCCTAATGTAATGTTGGATTGGTATGCCAATCCGTTGCTGCAATACGTTTTAAGGAAAACCAACATCTAGGGTATCGAATTAAAATAAACAACATTATTGTTTCTTTGAAAGCCTCGCCCTAGGTGATCAAGAAATGGCTTCTAATGCTAAGAGAGAAATTTGAGTTAATTACTTGTAGCTATATTAGAGATTTCCTTCTTGCTTGATTCTGTTTTCCCCAAATTATCGTTGTAGAATACTCCTTAATGCTCTCTTTCATTGTTGATTCTATCCATCCCTGAATGAGGACTTCTTTTCTACATGCAACCCAAAACATTAGTAACACAAAGGCAAAGGTTAATAGAAAGCAAATCTCGTTTTATGATGTATAAATTTCAAATCTTTCCTTCTACTCTCCACCCATCCACCCCTAAGCTTAGCATTAGCTCACATATAGCTACAACTCAATCACAAGCTCACACAAAGCAAGTTGTGGTTTACACTGATTCAGGCTCACACAGAGCTCTAAATGTTGGTTTCATAATAAATCTTTTAATTCCATTATCAATCTAAGAGTTTCATTATTGAACTGAGAAAGGCATCAACATGAAAAAAAATTCTTACCTCTTTTCTTTTGGATTTGAATCTCCCCTGCTTTGCTACTCGTCTCAGCCTCTTTTCTTAGCTCTCTTTCCTCCTCCCTGAAACTGTTTTCTCCATTCCTCCCAGCACTTTTCTCCTTACTCCCGCATAACCAACCCCTTTTTTTTTCCTTTTTCTTTTCTTTTTGAACTCCTCTTGTTTCATGAAAAATGATACCAAAAACAAAATAGGGACTTTACCATTTCTCATAACAACATCTAAGAACAATTATGTGAGTTACTTAACTTATGCCTAATTACAAAACTATTTTATAGTTAATAGAACCCTTATTACAATAATTTTCACATAATCAATATTTCATATTTATTGGCATTCCATGATTTAAATATACAAAAACAAGTAATATTAAATATTCCATGTTTATCATTAGTCATATTATTTTGTCCAATAAAAATCTGAACAAGCAAAATTTTCTATGACCCTACATTACTCCCCCTCTAAGCACTCAGCTTCCTCCTAGAAGCTAACCAAAAAGATAAGTAAATAAAGATTTCATTCTAATAGTATACTCCCAAGTAGTAGATGATACATCATAGAGGTCCCATTGGACCTTGACCTAATCCAACTATCATCCCCGTAGGTTCAGTGTTCATTGTTCCAAGATGCAAATTGGCTCTAGTGTTAACTTCCCATCCTACGCCACCTATAAGGAATCCCACTCCAATAAATGAGAAGAATCTAGTACATATTTCTTAAGCAAAGATACATGAAAAAAATTATGGATACACGACAAGCTGGGTGGTAGTGCTAAGCAATATGCAACTAGGCCTATCCTCTCTAGAATTTCAAAAGGACCAACATATCTGGGTGCTAATTTAGAGCCTTTTCCATAATGGATAGAGCTCTTAAAAGGTCTCATGCTCACAGGAAAACCTTTTCCCCAACTTGGTATTCACGATCCACTCTCTTATTATTTGTGTACTACTTTTGTTGATCTTGAGCTATCTGTAATTGGTCGCAAATATTGACCACCTGCTGTTCTAAATCTCTAACAAGTTCAAGTCTGATAACAACTTGATTCTCTAATCGATCCCAACTTAAAGGAGTTCTATAGGGTCTACCATAGAGAGCCTCATATGGTGCCATATCAAGAGAACTATGATGGCTATTGTTATAAGCAAACTCTACTAAATGCAAATAATCCTACTAGCGAGACTGTTGGTCAATTACATACATCCAAAGCATATCCTCCAAAACCTAATTTACTCTTTCAATTTGTCCATTGGTCTCTAGATGAGGCACTACTGAAGTTGAGTTGAGTTCCCAAGGCTTGCTAAAGTGCAGTCCAAAAGGTTGAAGTGAAAACGAGATCTCTATCTGAGATAATTTTCCTAGGCACACCATGAAGTCGAACTTTGTCATGAAGGAAAACCCTAGCAACTGAAGCAACATTATAAGAACTCATCGGAGAGAAATGTGCTACTTTCATTAATTTATCTACAATCACCATAATGTCATCATGCCGACGAGCAGTGCGTGGTAAACCTACAATGAAGTTCATTGTAATCACATCCCATTTCCACTCTAGAATCACATGTGGGTACAATAGACCTATTGAGTGTTGATGTTCTACTTTTACTTTTTGACACTCTAAACAATGAGCAACAAAATCTACAATATCCTTTTGCATTCTTGTCTAGAAGTACAGTTTATGAAGATTTGTATGCATTTTCTTAACACTATGATGAGCAGCATAAGGTGCCCAATGAGCCTCAGTCATAATCAAACCTCTAAGGTCTCCAAATAAAGGAACATATATATGTCCATGATGTCATAGTAACCCATCAACATCCACAGAATATCCTTCAAACTTACCTTTTAGAGGACTCTAGAACTTAACAATCTCACAGTACAAAGCATCTTGAGATAATAGCCCTAAAATACGCTCTATGAGATCTATCTTAATAGTCAAGGCTAACAACTCATGACATCGCCTACTAAGAGCATCAACTACAACATTCTCTTTCCCTTTAATATATTGGATCTCAAAATCACATTCACACAAAAATTCCATCCACCTACGTTGTCTAGCATTTAGATTAGGCTGAGTGAAGATATACTGTAGACTCTAATGGTTCGAAAGCAATTCAAATCTATGCCCAAGCAGGAAATGTCACCATTTGGTCAAAGCATGAACCACTACTGCTAGCTCCAAATCATGCATTGGATAATAAATCTCATGATTCCTCAATTTGTGAGACTCAAAGGCTACGGCTCGTCCCTCTTGCATGAGAAAAACTTCAATACCTTCAATAGATGCATCTGTACAAACTACAAAGTCACCAGTAGGGTCTGGAATAGCCAAGATGGGTGCACTAGTAAGCTTCTCTTTCAGAATTTGGAACACTCTCACACTATTTAGACCAAAAAAATTTCTTGCCTTGACGTTGGAGAGAAGTGATTGGGTGTGCAATCTTGGAAAACCCTTCTACAAATCTTCTACAATATCCGGCTAAACCCATGAAGCTTTTGACCTCAACTACAATAGTGGGAGCAAGCCATTCCAAAATAGCTTGAATCTTGGAAGGGTCCACAGAGATACCATCACCAGAAATAGCATGCCCTAGATACTAGATCTATGTTTGGAAAAATTCACACTTAGCAATGTTTGCATACAATTGATTTTCCCGTAGACACTGCAACACCTACCACAAATGCTCCTCATGCTCCTCCATAGTGAGTGAGAAGATTAGTATATCATTAAGGAAAATGACCACAAACCAATCCAGAAAATTTTAGAAGACTCCATTCATTAGACTCAAAAACTTTCGGTGCATTAGTCAAATCGAAAGGGACAACAATAAACTCATAGTGACCATACCTTGTGTGAAATGTTGTTTTATGTATGTCAGCTTCACCAATTCTCAGTTGATGATATCTGGACTTAAGGTCTATTTTAGAGAAAATTTCCACTTCTTGAATCTGATCAAACAGGTTATCTATCCTTGGAAAAGGATAACAGTTCTCGATATGAGCTTATTAAGCTGCCTATAGTCTATGCAGAGCTGAAGAATTTCATCCTTCTTTTTAACAAAAATCATAGGTGCACCCCATGGAGATACACTAGGATGGATGTAACCTTTTTCCAATAATTCCTCAAGCTACAATTTAAGTTATTGTAATTCTTGTGTGGTCATCCTATAGGGAGCCTTAGAAATTGGTTGAGCTCTAGGAACCAAGTCTTTGTGAAAATCAATTTCCATTTTAGGTGGCATACCAGAAAGTTGAGGAGGAAACGCATCGACAAACTCATGAAGAATAGAATGATCTTCTAAAGAAGTGTTAGGTTTTTCCTCTGATTGGTCACTGATGGAAATAGAAAAGGATTGACATTCTTTCCTCATACATCTCTTGAGTTGCATGGTTGAAATAATCCTAAGGAATGCTACTCTTAATTCCATAAACAACTACCTTATTACCTAAATCATCCAAGCACTCAATAGACTTGTGTCAACAATATAGTTTTTCTTCATGTCCATTCATCCAATCCATACCTAAAATTATGTCATAAGACCCCAAAGGTATCAACCTAAAAAAAAATTTGGTAGAAAGAGAACTAAGCTCTAACTGACAAACTCTAACTAGAGAGTTAACTAACATTCTAGCTCCAGAAGCTAACTCCACATCCCAATTGACATTTTTCTTAGCAACCACAAGCCCACACTTCTCCACTATAGATGGGGAAATAAAAGAATTTATTGCTCCTAAATCAAAAATAACATAAACAATAACCTTACCAATTTTTCTAGGAACCTCTATGATAGACGCTTGATGATTAGCTTGTCGGTTTTCTATTGCTGCAAAAACTCGATATTTGCCAATATCACCCACTGTAGGTTCAGAGGTTGTTGACTATCAGACTCCTAAAACTATCTTATTATGTGGACATTCTCATGCAAAGTGTCCCTTTCCACCACAATTGTAACAAGTGTGACTCAAATTAGATTGGAAAACTGATCTACCAGTACTAGTTTGATTTCCTTGAGTATTATGTTGAGTATGAGCTGCTTCATTGTATTGTGTCTAATTCCTTTGATCCCCTCTCTAAGTGGGGTTTTTCCATGACCTGCTAAACCTTCTAGTGAGGACCTAGCTTTCTAATTTCGTTGTGACTGTACTGGTCTAGAAGAGTAAGAAGTTGATCTATTTACATCCCTAAAAGAACGGGATTGACTATGGTTATGATGCTAAAATGAACTCTGTTGTTGGTCCTGATGTCTCAATTGGATTTCTTCTACAATAAGTGATTTCTCTACTGCCTATTTCATAGTGGTGGTCTCAGACAACCGAATCGATCTTGCCATATTGTGATTTAGTCCTCTAATGAAACGGTTTTTCATCAACTTCTCATCTTGAATGTAGTCCACATATTGTGACAACTCAAATAATTTTCCCTCATATTGTACTACAGTCATTCCTCTTTGTTGGAGATCATGAAATTCATCAATTTTTCATTGTCGAAAATTCTCTGAAATGTATCTCTCTGAAGACCTCTAAGAAGGTTTCCCACGTGATATTTTTAGGGGTTAAATGCCTTATCCTCTCCTCCTATCACCACCGGGTATCTGCACTACCCTTAAGCTGATGAATTACCAATCTGGCCTTAAGGTTTCTTTCATAGGTCTTCAATGCAAAGTTCTTTTCAAAACTTATTAACCATAATTCAGCCTTTAATGCATCAGTAGACCCAAAAATTGTTGTGGTTGCAACTGAAGAAAATTTTGTATAATCTGGTCAATATCCATAGTGACCCCCCTAACTAGTTGGGTGTTACCAGGAAGTGGAGGGTAATGTCTCGACTCTCCTTCCTCAACTTTTTTTGTTCCATGGTGGCAGGGACTTCTACTTCTTTCCCGAGGCACAAATTGTTTTACATTATGATGTTGATTTGGGACCGGTAACCTTTCTTGTATCACATTTACTAGATTTTGTAAAGCTTGGAGGATTTGTGGCCCCTGATCCATTGGTTCTCCAGGTTGACTAGGTTGATTTGCCGACATGTTTTTTTTGTCTACACAACAAAACAAGTTATTTTAGGAAATTTTAATTTTACCCCAAATCTCCCAGCATTGAAACCTAATGCTTCGATACTTAATAAATTCCCAAATGTGAAAGACAACAATAATAGTAATAATTGGTTTAACCTTGGACTATTCAGTCGAATATTAAGGAAAATGAAGAGATATGCCCAAGTGATAAGCCCTTTTCTATATGGGCTCTGCTAGACAAATACAGTGAATAAGGAAAACATTAACTAATAATTGAACAAATGAATTAGAATAGTGACCCATTTGTATATCATTTCAACATTATTGTTGTTTCAAAATGACTAAACTAGAGGACACTTTAATTGATAATCTACATTTTGGAACATTGTTCCAAACAGGGTAGGCCACGGCTCAGAATTCCAATGATACATATATTTGAAGTTACATAAATTGACATGTAATTCTAAAAACAAGAGCAAATTCGAGTCCTAAGTTCTCAATGATTAATGGAGACTCCATCTTTAGAGTGACAACTTCCAGTCAATTATCAATTTGTTTCTTCCACTCCTTATCTTTGAAGTAATCTTCAGTACCTTCAATCACAAAGGAAAATTTCATTTGATGTGTTTATAGAAATGACTCAACTAAAATTTTCCAAGATTTTTTCTAAATAAAACTAGTCCAAATTAAATTATATATAGAATCCTAATCTTTATAGTGAGTGAAATGAAGTTCTTGAATTTCTTTCTTTAACATATCACCAAACTATGGCAGCTGCCACAATTGGCACTTCTACATTTCCAACAAAATTCTACTGACACTTAACATCTCATGAACATTGTGCCACTTTGAAAACAAAAAGGATTGGAATTCTTTATTTTTCAGCATACAATCAACTCTAAATTAATCCATCCATGATTAACAAATTCATCCCATTATCAAATAGTTTCAAGTACCATATAGTAAACTTTTCAATCAATACTATAAGCATTTTACTTATTACAACTCAAAAGATCCATGGTCTCTCTTCAGATAGCGTCGGGATCAACAAGTAGACTCTTTCAACGTTTCAACGAAAGAGGCGCCATGACATTCATGCCCTGTTTCAGGTGCTTGACAAGCAAAAATCATTACAACTATAAACAAATACCCCTAATGTAATGCTAGATTGGTATGCCAATCCATTGTTGCAACACGTTTTAAGGAAAACCAACATCTAGGGTATCGAATTAAAATAAACAACATTACCGTTTCTTTGAAATCCTTCCCTAGGTGATCAAGAAATGGCTTCTAATGCTAAAAGAGAAATTCAAGTTAATTACTTATATCTATATAAAATATTTCCTTCTTGCTTGATTTTGTTTCCCCAAATTACCATTGTAGAATACTCCTTAATGCTCTCTTTCACTGATGATTTTATCCATCCTCGAATGAGGACTTATTTTCTATATGCAACCCAAAATGTCAGTAACACAAAGGCAAAGGCTAACAATAAGAAATTTTCATTTTATGTTGTATAAATTTCAAATCTTTCCTTGTGCTCTCCACCCAGCCACCCCCAAGCTCACCATTAGCTCACACAGAGTTGTAACTCACTCGCAAGCTCACACAAAGCAAAGTTTTTAGCTCACACAGAGCAAGTCATGGTTTACACCAAGTCGGGCTCACACAAAGCTCTAAATGTTGGTTCATAATAAATCTTTTAATTCCATTATCAATCTAAGATTTTTATTATTGAACTAAGAAAGACATCAACATGAACAAATTTTCTTACCTCTTTTTTCTTTTAATCTGAATCTCCCATACTTTGCTACCCATCTCAGCCTCTTTTCTTAGCTCTCTTTCCTCCTCCCTGAAACTGTTTTCTCCATTCCTCCCAACACTTTTCTCCTTACTTCCACATAAACAACCCCTTTTTTTTCCTTTTTCTCTCTCTTTTTTTTTGAACTCCTCTTGTTTCATGAAAAATAATACCAAAACAAAATAGGGACTATACCATTTTTCATAACAACATCTAAGAACAATTATGTGAGTTACTTAACTTATGCCTCCAACTACAAAACTGTTTTATAGTTAATACAACCCTTATTACAATACTTTTCACATGTAATCAATACTTCATATTTATTAACATTCCATGATCTAAATAAACACAAACTTAATATTAAATATTCCATGTTTATCATTAGTCATATTATTTTTTCCAATAAATGTTTTGCATTAAGGGTAGTCATGAAATGAGAAATGTAGCTCATATAAAAAATAAGATCAAGCCTAGTGGCAGTAAGATAGATGAGGTTTCCCACTAGTTGTCTAAATGTTGACTTATTCACCATTGGTGAATCTGATTCGACTAAAAATTTTAGCCCCTTTTTCCATGGGAGTGGATAATATTTTGCAATCTTCCATCTAAAATTTCTCCAGCAAACTCCAAGCATTACTTTGACTGAGAAATGAAGATACTGCCACTTTTCTATGAAACTTCTACACCAAGACAATAGTGTAGGAGACCCAAGTCTGTTATATCAAATCCTTGACACAAATTCGCCTTGATCTATTCAAGAAAATATAACCTACTGGTAGTAATGATGATATGATCCAGAGGATCTTCATCAAAAATTGAAGTTTCTCTTTTATCTTCAAAATCGGTATCATCAACAAGAGGGTGAAATCTTGACTCCAATGCAACTCGAACGGAGTCAATTGGAGTCACAAAGCTCAAAATATTTAAGGTCAAACCTATGGTCAACCCTCAGAAAACAAGCTAGAAAAAAGGGCAAAAATCAAAGTTGTCAAAATTGGCCAAAGTCAACACCATTGTGTAGTGCTCATCATCACGATTCCGACAAAGTTCATTTCATGAAAAATGGAGTTCGTATGACGAAGTTACAGATGGTCAAAGTCTGGGTCAACCTAATGACGTCAATGCCCAGTCAGCAACACAGACAATCATCCCTTGACACTTGTCATCTCCTCAATCCTTCATTTGGCAAATAGTTTGGGAAAAAAATAATTCAAAATAAAATATATAAAAATCAAAATAAAATAAATGAAAAAAATGTATAAAACTAAACTCCTAAAAAAATGGGATAAAACCCACCCATTAAGGGGGGTGCCCACTTTATGTGGGAAGCCACCCACACATGGGGGGCGACCCATATTATGTGGGAACGCCACCCATATTATGGGGTGGGGCAACCCACCTAAAGTGGGGGTGCCAACTAACATGGGGTGGCCCACACTTTGTGGGGAGCCTTCCATAAAGGTGGAATCCCCAAAATTAAGGGGTTTTTTAATATTTTTCCCAAAACAATTAAATCTGCCACCCCAACAAAATAAATCAAGATTTATTTTGTAACAACAAATGCCCGGAAAGAATAAAATTAGGGGTTTGGAATTTTTAAAGGGGGGATATTATTGTTAATTTATCTATGTAAAGGAGATTATTAAGATTTTATGTAAAAATGGAGAGATAAGGTGGATTTTGTAAATCATTTGGTTGTTAACCAAATTGAGTAAATTTTTTGTATAAAAAGCGGAGATTAGAGGCTTAGAGGGGCAATTGGGAATTCCTCAAGTGTTGGAGACTTAGAGCATTTTGGGAGATAATTTGCTATTCTTGTACGTCGGGAGAATGCTGGAATTCCGTCGTGCTTGAAGGGAAGAGCTTGCCAGCTATTGTAATGCCGATTTTTTTAAGATATCAATCGGATCGGTCTACTCTTTGGAGAGGGACCCGGAGACGTAGTCGTTTTTACGACGAACTCCGTTATCAAGCTATTTGCATTTTCTCTTTCTTGTCTCCTTCTGAATTCTGTCTTTTTCTCAATTCCATTAGTTTAATTATGTTATGGTGTTGATTTCATTTTAGTAATTTGGAGATTGGAATTGTAATTGTTATGCATTCTTTAAGCAATCATCTTAGATCCTAAATCAGATCAAATTGGTATCAGAGCTGTGTTTTGACTAAGTATTGCAGATTCGAATGCTTACATGCTCCCAGCTTCAACAAGGCAAAGGAAAACTTGAAGAGTATAATCCAGAGATTGGAAGACGAAGAGCTCGTTCATGAACACAGATGGCAGATCCAAAGGATGGAAAAAGTTCTGAGCTTAGTGAGAAGGAATTTGAGAAGTATTTTCTCGACATGAAGGCCATGGTCGAAGTCTTATTCTAGGAGAGGCAAGAAAAGATGCGGAGACATGAAGCTCATGCAGGCAAAGGAAAGAAATCAGGAGATGATCTTGAGCCTTCGAAGACATCTCCCTCTTCTCCTTCTTCTCCCTCTTCTCCCTCTTCTCCTTCTTCTCCTTCTTCTACTCATTCTATGCCTTTTAATCCTTTTAAAGGTGCACATAAGCCCAAAATTAAGTTGGATGTAAATTTTGACTTACCAAAATATTGTGGTGAATTAAATGCTGAAAAACTAGATGATTGGATTCATCAGGTTGAAGTCTATTGTAGAGTCCAAAACCTCATAGATGATGCTGATAGGATCCAACTTGCTACTCTTCGGTTAGGGGGTATAGCTCTAACTTGGTGGGAGAGTACGACTAGAGCAGAAATCTCCCAACATGGTAAAGTCAACTTGTCCTGGACTGAATTTGTAAGTGCTATTAAAAAGCAATTCTATCCCTTAGGCTACATGCAACAGTTAATGATGAATTGGCAGATGTTTAGGAAAGGGAAAGGTCAATCTGTTCAGGAGTACACTCATGAATTTCGTAAAAGGGCTACTGCATTAGATGTTCCATTGTACACCCAGGATACTTTGTTGAAGTATATAGGAGGTCTTCATTCCTACCTTAGACATTCAATTTTGGTTTTGAATCCCAATAACCTTGACGAAGTTTGTGTCCAAGCTACCCACTTAGAGTCTAGAGGTAAGGGATCATTCATTGATAAGTTTGATAAAAATCCATCTAAGTTTGATGGAAATTCTAAGGGTAAAGATAAAGAAAAAGATAAAGGTAAAGGAAAGAAGACAGCTACGGTGAATAAAGAGGGTGAAAAACCCATATGCTTGCATTGCAAGAAAGAGGGGCATGATGAATCGAGGTGTTGGAAATTGCATCCGGAAGCAAGGCCAAAAAGATTTGGAGGCAATAAAGGCAAACAAAAGACTACTACTGCTATCATTCAACAAGATCTTGGATCTGATTCTGGAGATGAGACAAAGATCGTTACTGCCAGGATCCAAGGTAAAGGGAAAAGTATAATTCTCTCTTCTGATGCAAGTATTTCTAATGCAAGTACAAGTAATGCAAGTAAAGTATCCACTCCTAAAGTTGATAAACAATGGAATGAATTGTTCCACATTCGTGTGGTAACTAAACACACAAAGATTGATACACTATTTGATTCAGGCTCTCAAGTCAACTTGATTTCTGAAGAGGTTGTTAAGAAATTGAATCTAACTACTACTCCTCATCCTAAGCCCTATCCACTTGGATGGGTATGTAATGATGCACAGTTGCAGGTGACAAAACAGTGCAAATTGCATTTTGCCATCACTACTAATTTCATTGATGAAGTAGAAGTAGATGTTGTACCTTTGGATATTTGTGGGCTTGTATTAGGGAGTCCTTATCTGGTTGATAGAAAGGAAATCTTTTATAGGGGGGAGAACAAGTATCATATTTTTAAAGATGGGGTAGAATACATTGTACGTGCACACAAGGTCAAGACTAATCTCACACTAGTTAATGCTAGTCAAATGAAAAGGTTAGTCAACTCTAGTAAGAACTTTGTGATAATGCTTGTAAAAGCCAAAGAAGAAGATAGCTCTGAGGCATTTAAGGGGTGTGACCCAAAACATAAGGTTGAAATGGTCAAAATTGTTTCCACTTATGATGACTTGTTTTAGGAACCAAAGGGGTTGCCACCCAAGAGGGAAATACAACATGAAATTCAGCTGCAGCAGGATGTGCCATTGCCTAATATCGGCTTATACCGTTTGTCCATTATGCAGAATGAGGAAATCAAGAAACAGGTTCAGGAGTTAGTGGAGAAAGGAGTTATCCATCCTAGTACATCTCCTTGTGGTTCTCCAATTATGTTGGTTCCAAAGAAAGATGGATCTTGGAGAATGTGCATTGACTACCGTGCCCTGAACAAGATAACGGTAAAAAATAGGTACCCTCTTCCAAGAATTGATGATTTACTTGATCAGTTGAAACATGCAGTTTATTTCACTAAATTAGATTTGTGAAGTGGTTATCATCATATTAGAATTGCAGAAGATGACATTTGGAAAACTACTTTCAAGACAAAACAGGGACTTTATGAATGGTTGGTTATGCCCTTTGGGCTTTGTAATGCGCCTGCAACGTTCATGCGAGTCATGAACGATATCTTTCGTCCTTTCATTGATGATTTTGTCATTGTCTATCTAGATGATATTCTTATATTTAGCAAGTCTTGGGATGATCATGTAAGTCATGTAAAGAAAATTTTTGATATTTTAAGAAAAGAAAAACTTTATGTAAAGATGTCTAAATGTGAATTTGCAAAGACATCTCTAGTGTACTTAGGCTATGTCGTAGGGAATGGTCAATTGAAAGTAGACCTTGCGAAGGTTGAAGCTATTGTAAACTGGCCTAAGCCAAGTACTGTAACAGAAGTCAGAAGTTTCTTAGGTGCAGTCCAGTACTGGAGAAAGTTCATTGCAAACTTCTCCTACATTGCATCATCATTGCACGCATTGACAAGTACAAAGACAACTTTTCAGTGGGGAGGTCCACAATAAAAGGCCTTCAACAGTTTGAAGGAAAAGTTAAGCACTGTACCAGTTCTGGCTTTACCAGATCTACACCAACCATTTGAGATTGAGACTGATGCAAGCGGGATTGCCATGGGAGCTGTTCTTATGCAAGGAGGTAAACCAGTCTGCTACCACTCTGAAACCTTTTCAGGAGCAGTAAGTAACTATCCTACTTATGATAAAGAACTTTATGCATTAGTTCAGAGTGTTAAGAAATGGAAACATTACATAATGGGGAAAGAAACTGTAATCCACACTGATCACCAACCACTACAATACTTGCAATCACAGTCTAAACTGCAGAAAAGTAGGCATTTTAGATGGATGGGATTTTTGCAACAGTTTCACTTAGTAATTAAGTACAAGAAAGGTACCCATAACAAAGTAGAAGATATGCTTTCTAGGCCTCCTGTTATCAGTACTTTGATCATCCTTAAAGGTAGTTCCATGGTGCATCAAAGCTTTCAGGAACAATATGCTAATGATGAAAACCTTAAGGATATTTATTCAGCTTTAATTACAGGCAAACAGATAGGAGAGAAAGATTACTATGTGCAAGATAAACTTTTGTATCATTTGGGCAAGCTATGTGTTCCAAAAGATGAACAAGCACATGTAATCCGTGAAGCTCACACTTCTTTGATTGCAGGACATTTTGGGGTCAGTAAAACAGTTACTCAATTACAAAAATATTGTTATTGGCCTAAAATGCAGGAAACTGTCGCCAAATACATTAAAGGTTGTATTATGTGTGCAACTAGTAAACCAAGTAACAAAAAACTAGGGTTGTACACACCATTACCTATTCCATCTCGTCCATGGGAAAGTGTGTCTATGGATTTTGTTGGGGGTTTACCTATGTCTAGGAAGGGTCATGATTATCTTTATGTAGTAGTTGATCAGTTCAGCAAAATGTGTATCTTAATGCCATGTAAAAAGCAAGTCACTGCTGAACTGACAACTCAAATGTACTTCCAATTTGTATGGGTTCATTTTGGGTTACCTACTTCTATTGTATCATATCGAGATTCTCGATTCCTAGGGGAATTTTGGTCAGCTTTGTGGGGACTCATGGACACCAAACTAAAGAAGAGCACAACCTTCCATCCATAGACCGATGGACAGACAGAGGTAGTAAACAGGACAATTGTGCATCTACTCAGAGGCTACTGCAACAAGCATCCCAAATTATGGGATGAGAGTCTTCATTATGTGCAACATGCTTACAACCGTGCAACACACTCTTCTACAAAGAGGTCTCCTTTTGAGACTTGTGTTTGGTTATGTGCCTAAGACTCCGATGGATTTTTCTTTTGGGAAAGATGATGTTGAAGATGGATGCCATGATTCAAAGAAGGCTTTGAAGTTCATCCAAAAAGTTCAAGCCATCCATCAGGCAGTGGAAGCATAGTTGGAAAAGAGTCAAGCCAAATACAAGACTCGACATGATAAACATTGCACTGATCATCATTTTCAAGTCGGTGACTGTGTTTGGTTACATATCAGCAAGGAAAGAATGCAAGGCGAAGGAAGAAAGCTCAAGACAATTCGGTATGGTCCCTTTGAGATCTTGGAAAAGATCGGAACCAATGCTTTTCGCCTCAATCTTCCTCCATACATGCAGATCTATTCAGTTGTCAATGTTGAGAACTTGAAGTTGTATGAACCTCCGATGATATTGGATGAGGAGACTGACATTCAGGTTCCATCAGTTGATGATCTTTCACTAGAATACATGTCAGAGTTGCCTGAAGACATCATCCTAGACAGGAAAACCAGGACTTCACGAAGGGGAGCAGTTGAGTACCTCAAAGTGGGACTGAAGGGGATGAATCCAAGCAAGGAAAAATGGATGGAGATTGGTAAAGTGAGGTAACTTTACCCTCACTTACTTTCTGAGTAATCAAGCTTTCGGAGGTCCAAAAGCTCTCCAGTGGGGAGGACTGATCCAGAGGATCTTCGTCAAAAATTAAAGTTTCTCTTTTATCTTCAGAATCGGTATCATCAACAAGACGGTGAAATCTTGACTCCAATGCAACTCGAACGGAGTCAATTGGAGTCCCAAAGCTCAAAATATGTAAGGTCAAACCTATGGTCAACCCTCAGAAAACAAGCTAGAAAAAGGGAAAAAATCAAAGTTGTCAAAATCAGCCAAAGTCAACACCATTGTGTAGTGCTCATCATCACGATTCCGACGAAGTTCGTTTCATGAAAAATGGAGTCCGTATGACGAAGTTACAGATGGTCAAAATCTGGGTCAACCTAATGACGTCAATGCCCAGTCAGCAACACGGCCAATCAGCCCTTGACACTTGTCATCTCCTCAATCCTTCATTTGGCAAATAGTTTGGGAAAAAAATAATTCAAAAAAATATATATAAAAATCAAAATAAAATAAATGAAAAAAATGTATAAAACTAAACTCCTAAAAAAATGGGATAAAACCCACCCATTAAGGGGGGCGCCCACTTTATGTGGGAAGCCACCCACACATGGGGGGCGACCACATTATGTGGGAACGCCACCCATATTATGGGGTGTGGGGGAGGGGTGCGACCCACCTAAAGTGGGGGCGCCAACAACATGGGGTGGCCCACACTTTGTGGGGAGCCTTCCATAAAGGTGGAATCCCCAAAATTAAGGGGTTTTTTAATATTTTTCCCCAAAACTTTCCACCCCAACAAAATAAATCAAGATTTATTTTGTAACAACAAATGCCCGAAAAGAATAAAATTAGGGGCTTGGAATTTTTAAAGGGGGATATTATTGTTAATTTATCTATGTAAAGGAGATTATTAAGATTTTATGTAAAAATGGAGAGATAAGGTGGATTTTGTAAATCATTTGGTTGTTAACCAAATTGAGTAATTTTTTTGTATAAAAAGGGGAGATTAGAGGCTTAGAGGGGCAATTGGGAATTCCTCAAGTGTTGGAGACTTAGAGTGTTTTGGGAGATAATTTGTTGTTCCTGTATGTTGAGAGAATGCTGGAATTCTGTCGTGCTTGAAGGGAAGAGCTTGCCAGCTATTGTAATGCCAAATTTTTTAAGATATCAATTGGATCGGTCTACTCTTTGGAGAGGGACCCGGAGACGTAGTCGTTTTTACAACGAACTCCGTTATCAAGCTGTTTGCATTTTCTCTTTCTTGTCTCCTTCTGAATTCTTTCTTTTTCTCAATTCCATTAGTTTAATTATGTTATGGTGTTGATTTCATTTTAGTAATTTGGAGATTGGAATTGTAATTGTTATGCATTCTTTAAGCAATCGTCTTAGATCCTAAATCGGATCATGATATCATCCACATAGATAACCAAAAGGATGATATCACTACCAATGCTCTTGACATACAAATTTGCATTTGAGGGACTCGTCTAAAACCCTTGTGCAATCAAGTATTTGTCAATCTTTAGGTGCCATGCCCTAGGTGCCTACTTTAGGTCATAAAGAGCCTTCACCAACCTACATGCTTTGTGCATACATTTCACTCTTTTCTTGCAACCTTGAAACCAATAGTTTCATCATTTAGTAATTTTTATTTAATGCTCAATTGTGAGGCTTCTATAACGCCTCTAACACTTTGTTGTTTTTAGTTTTCCTTCTATAGACTATGAAGCTTTTATATCACCTCTGAAACTTTTCTATTTTTTAGCTTTTGTAACGTCTCATTGGCATGCATTCACATTGTATCCTATTTATTCATTTCTTCATGTAAACAATGTATTCAAAATTTTCAAACTCTTTGTGCTCTGCTCATTTTTGCTACGTGGTATGAAAGCAAGCTTTCAATCGAGCATTTTAAAATTTTGGTTTTCTAAGTCTTGAAGGATTGAAGTATCGTGGATCATCATTTTCTTGCCTGTGTGAACATTTATGTTCATGTACCATATCTAGATCTTGTTATGCACTCGTCTCTATCTAGAGTTTTCTATATCCGTGATTTTTTTGGCTTCATGTGCATCATCACGTGCTCTCTGTGTGCATTTTTTTTAGTCTGTATCTGTCTCGACATGACCATTTTTTTCATCCTTGTGCATGCATGTGTGGTTTTCTTGTGTTTTTTGAAGGCTTGGCTTCTCTATTGTCTTTATTCTTGGCGTCTAGTGGAGACTTTTCCGTATTATGTTGCTTCACGAACTTGTGAATTGACTTTTGAGTGATTGGAAGTCTAGTATTGGGAGTTCATTGGAAGTGGTTTTATTCTTCATCGCATCACGTGATCTCTCTCTGGCTTGTGGAGTCTTCATTCTAACCCTCACGGGAATGATTTTGGCTTTGATTTTTGGTGTTTTCACGTGATTACAAATTTATTTGTGAGGATGTCTTCTATAAGACATGTCTCTTTCTGCCTGGAGAAATCTTTCATCCTTGTTCTAGAAGTGGCTTCTTCTATATTTGTTCTAGGTGCATACTCGTCAAGTCTTCTTTTGTGCAAATTTACTTGTTGCATCTGTTGAAGATGCATCTATTTATTTTAGAGGAATTTATCTACCTGACAAAGTCGTTCTCTTTGCTAGATGAGATTTTATTCTTCTTGATTTTTCAATTTGTAGCTCTACTATGGTGGGCCCCACTGCTCTCATTTTGAGTATTTTCTTTTCCTTCTTTGTGCGACCTTGGAATTCATGCCATCAGTATTTTGTTGTAAAATATGGCTTCACTATCGCATATCATGCTCGAGGGAAATCAAAATTTCAATGGGAAAAACTACAACACTTGGAAGCAGTGCATGATGACTATATTTAAATATCGCCACCTTGATCAGATTATTCTAGGAAAAGCTACTCGTCCCACAACAGTGGGTAAAGACCATAACAAGTTTGATGAGAAAAATTGTGAAGCGGTGATGCTCATTAAACTTTCAATTACCGATGATCAGCTACCTTAGGTTCCGGTTGGTAAATTAGTGAAGGAGATTTGGGATCATCAAAAGTATCTTCATGAGACTTTCGACAAGAGCCATGTGTTCTTGCTAAAGAACATGTTGTTCTCTATCATGATGGATGAGAAGACATCATTACAGAAACACCTAAAGAAGATCAAGGAAATCCAAGATCAGTTGGAGACTATTGGTCAAAAAATGGAGGAAGAAGACATGGTAGTCATCACCTTGAAAAGCATACCGAAGTCTTATGAGCACTTTGTTGAAACCCTCAACATTACATCGACTAATGTTGATCTAAATTTTTTAGATCTTTGCTCCATTCTTCTGCAACAAGATTGCTAGAAACAAAAGTTTGGTAGCAGTGTTGGTTTGATCTCCATTGAGCAAGATTTCCCTGCTAAGATCTTTTAGAACAAGGGAAAATCTTAGTCCTCTTAGCAGTCCAGTCCAACACAGTCTTCAGATTCTTCTTCCAAGAAGAAGAATTTTCAGTGTAACTACTACCATAAGTTTGGTCATGTGAAGGACTATCAAAAATTCTTGGCTTCTAAGTAGAACAATCAAGGAGAGTCAAAAGCCAAAGCTAATGTTGCAGAGCACACTGAGCAGAAGGAGTTTTCTTTCTATGCCTTCATGGAAAATATTTTTGTAGATCCAGTGAAATCTTCTGCTTGGTACATTAATACTAGTGCTTCTCGACATTTCACTCATCACTGGGATTGGTTCATAGAGTACATGCCTTTTAGAGATTAAGTTTTCTTTGGAGGTAGTGAGGAGTATACTGTTGTTGGCAAGGGCAATGTACAGATTCTATCTAGAGGGAGAAATTTAATATTTCTCAATGTATACTTTCTAGCTGGCATGGAGATGAATCTGCTTTCAATTAGTTAGATCATGGTTCACTCTCCTCAGTTGGACATTGTTTTCAGCATGCACAATTTCAACATTGTTGATTGAGAGACTCGCAAATTTGTGGTTCAGGTCCTTGAGGATCATGGTCTTTATAGACTTATTGATTATGGTGATTCTCAAGAGCACACTTTGGATTCCCAAAGCACTTCTATAAACAGCCTTTGGCATCAACGTTATGGGCACCTGAACATGCAATATCTCTCTCATCTCTCTTGTGATTATTTGGTTGGTGTCCTTCCTACAATTCAGACTCAAAATCATGGAGTATGTGAGGCTTGTTAGGCTAGAAAGCAGCACTGGACTCCCTTCTCTGATGGTGACTCTTGGTGAGCTATTAAGGTATTACAATTGGTTCACATTTATTTATGTGGTCTAATGAATACTTTTTCAGTCACTAGTTGTAGGTATTTTTTGTTATTTTTTGATGATTCCAATAGAAAAATGTGGATGTATTTTTTGAAAAACAAATCAATTGTGTTTGGTACATTTTAGCAATATAAGACCTTAGTTGAAAAAGAGTTTGGTTCACCTATAATCACTCTTAGGCTTGATAATGAGGGGGGAATTTGTTCTTTTGATTTCTCCACATTATGTGCTACACATGGCATTAAGTGCCAACTTACCACTTCATACACCCCATAGTAGAATGGTGTAGTTGAATGTAGAAACCACACCATCACAGAAATGGCGCATTCTATGCTAGAGCATTGACATGTTCCTAAGAAATATTGGGTTGAAGTATTTTATACTATTATTTATCTTCTGAACCGATCTCCAATTCATGCGGTGAAGAGGATGAATCCTAAAGAAGCTTGGTTTGGACATAAGCCTAAGGTCAACCATTTGAATTTTTTTGGCTCCACATCTTATGTTTGGATTTTGGATGCCAAGCACACTAAGTTGGATTCCAAGAGCCAAAAACTCATGTTCACTAGCTACAGTGAGAATCATAAGGTATACAAGTTGATTGATGTAGAAACAGATCATCTCATTTTTAGTCGTGATGTTGTGATTGATGAAGCTAATAGCCCTTTCTTTTAGTATTATACTTTTGTGCATCCTGAGGATCAACCTCCCACAGATTTTGAATTGGGTGTTTGTCTTCCCCTGAGTTCACATGATGGGAGGGATTCTGCAGTTGAGCAGCCACCTCAACAAAATATTCCACCACTTGCCCCTCCTCAAGACAATCTAGATCCTTATCCAGGTGATTTTGTTCCATCAGTTTCAGTTGATTTCGTTCCTCTTGATTCAGATATTGGTTCTTCTACTCTTCGACCTAAATGGTAATGTCAAAACCATTAGTGATCTTCATGATGATGAGTTGATCAAGGGTAGAACAACTCGGAAGAAGAGAAACCAGCATATAGTGAATTTTTATCTCATGGGCAATATACATAGCATCTCTAAGCCTTCATCATATTATGAGGCTAGAGGCATTCCTAAGTGGGAATAGGCTATGGAAGTTGAACATCATACCCTTCTAAAGAATAACACTTGGGTGCTTTCTGATCTTCCACCTGAGAAGAATCCCATTGGGTACAAATGGGTTTATAAAGTTAAGTACAAAGCTGATGGAACCCTTGACAAGTACAAGGCTCGGTTAGTAGCAAAAGGGTTCTCACAGACTGAGGGTGTTGACTATGAAGATACTTTTTCTCATATAGCCAAGATGAGTACCATTTATCTTTTCCTCACTTCAACAACTCAATTTGGTTGGAAATTCCATCAGATGGACATTAAGAGTGTTTTTCTCAATGTTGATCTACAAGAAGTCTATATGACTCAGCCTCCCAGTTTCAAAGTTTGTGGTAGAGAACATTAGGTTTTAAGACTTGTCAAAGCACTCTATGGCCTTAAACAGGCTCCATAGGCATGGTACATGAAAATTGATAAGTACCTTTTTATCATGGTTTCCAGAGGAGCCCTTCTGATTCAAATTTGTATGTCAAATGATCTAGTGATGATATTCTTCTTCTTGTTGTCTATGTTGATGACCTTATCATTACTGGCAATTCAAAACATTTGATTGAGGAGATCAAGTAAAATCTTAGTCAATCTTTTAACATGACAGATTTAGGACTTCTCCATTATTTCCTTGGTGTTGAGGTTTGGAAAACAATTGATAGCATCTGCATATCTCAGTCTAAGTATGCTCACAATTTTCTTGATAAGTTCAAGATGAGTGAGTACAAACCTACATTGACACCTATGGAGAAAGGGCTCAAACTTTCAACTAAATCGGGTTCACCTATGGAAAATGAATCTGCATTCAGGAAGCCAGTTGACAGCCTCATCTATCTCACTGCTACTATACCTGATCTCAATTTTTCCTTGAGCTACATCTCTCACTTCATGATAGTCCCTTAAGTAGAACATTGGGTTGCAATGAAGCGTGTGCTGTGATATGTGAAGGGCACTTCAGACTTTGGCATTATGTATGGGAGGGCCAAGGGACCTGAGCTAATTAGTTATACAGACTTAGATTGGGCTGGTTTTTTCGATGACAGAAAGTATACTTCAGGGCATGTATTCAGTTTGGGAACAAGTGCAGTCACATGGACCAGCAAGAAGCAATAGGTAGTGGCTCTTTCCTCGACTAAAGTTGAATATTGAAGAACTGTAAAAGCATCTTGTGAGGCAGTTTGGATTCAAAGGGTGCTTTCAGACATGCAAAATGTCTCAATTAGGGCCTTCGCCCTTGTATTGTGACAATCAAGGAGTGCTCAAACTCACCAAAAATCCAATATTCCATGAAAGGACAAAGCATCTTGACTGTCGTTGTCATTTCATCTGCCATCTTGTCGAAGATGGATCAGTTGCTTTGTAGTATGTTCCAACAAAGGATCAGACTGTAGATATTCTCACCAAATCTCTCATCCTAGATAAGTTTGTTAGATTTAGGGGGCATCCTGGTGTAGTTAATAGATTGATCATTAAGGGAGGATATTAAAATTATTTAGTAATTTTTATTTAATGCTCAATCTTGAGGCTTTTGTAACACTTCTAACACTTTGCTATTTTTATTTTTCCTTCTGTAGATTTTGGGGCTTCTGTATCGCCTCTAACACTTTGCTATTTTTTATTTTTTGTAACATCTCATTAGCATGCATTCGCATTGCATCCTATTTATTCATTTCTTCATGTAAATAATGTATTCAAAATTTTCAAACTCTTTGTGCTCTGCTCATTTTTGATAAAACCTCTAAATCTCCATTAAGGCACTCTTTACCTCCATTTGGTGGAACTTCCATCCAAATTGGGTTTCCATGGCTAAGAAAAGTCAGATGGTGATCATCTTTGTTGTGGAAGAAAACATCTCCTCATAGTCAATACCTTCTCTTTGCGAGAACCCCTTAGCCACCAATCAAGCTTTGTATTTATCCAATGTTCCATCAGCTTTGTATTTCACCTTGTAGACCCATTTGTAGCCAATGGGTTTCTTCCCTAGTGGAACATCTAACATAACCCATGTGTTTTTCTTCAAAATAATATGATGCTCAGAATCAATAGCCTTTTCCCATTCAATTTTACCCTTTGCCTCCAAATAATCCTAAGGCTCACAAACAATCTAAATGTTGGCCATAAGATAAAATTTCATTGTGTTCTTCTTGCTCTTTCCTCTATACGATCTTCCCTCAACAAGCTCATCATCATGAACATCAGCAATGAGCTTCGACCACCACTTAGGATGAGGAGGAGATACATATTCTTCCAAATTAGGATGATCATCATCATGACTTGAGATGCTTGGAATAATATCATTTGGATATTGATCCAAGTTATCCAAAGAGAACTTTGTTGGTATAGAATCATGCCTAGGAGATTCCACAATATCATAATCATCATAATCACTCCCTTCAAGTGAAGCTAAAGGAGGCTTAGCATCTAAATCCTTAGTCTTTAGAGGCTGATCCTCAGGACTCTTGATGGGAGAAGAGAGAAAAAAGGGCCAACCTTCCTCATCAAACAAAACATCCTCGTTGAATGTCAAATGATCAATGTCCACATCAATCAACCGATAGGCATTATGATTATCACTATATCCTTGATCTTTTCATCTATTTGTTTACATTGCATGAGATCCAGTAGAGCTATCTTAGGAGCAATGTGCACTTGGAAATGGTTTAGAAGGGCATCAAGAATCTCATTCAATGAATTGATTGAGTTATTCATCAAGGAAAAAAACCATTCCAAGGTTGTATCTTTCAAGGACCTAGGTAAAATTTTAGGCAAGAGTTTATCTTCAAAAATGAAGTCACTACATAAGGTTGTGTATGCTGAAACATGGTTGCTAGGACCTCCTTTACCACCATCTTTCTCAAATCTAGGAATATTTATGCCTTGTGGAATTTGTGTTCTCAATATCTCCAATGATAATGGGTTTCTTTTGACATATTGTGAAAGATGGCCATTTTGATTTTGGTTCAATGTTGTTATTTGTTGTTGGATGGTTGTGACATTTTGAAAAAGTTGGTTTATGATAGAATCATTGGTTGTGTTTTGAGATGGAAGGGAATATGGTGGAGGTGTATATGTATTGGGAGGACAAGTGAATTGCAAGTTTGTGAGAGGTGAGGGGTTTGGAGATATGATGTTTGAATTCACAAAGCTAAAAGGATTCCCAATCGAAATACCTAAAGTTGGAGTGATATTGTTGGTTGGTTGCATTGTTGTAGTGATAATTCAATGAGTGTATGTAGGAATAGAGGCTATGGTTGTAGGGGAGTGAATTTGATTTCCGTCGTGACTTTATGTGTAACCCAAAGTTTGAGCACAACTAGCCATTATAGGAATATGGTTATCAATAATATGAGCTAGGATATGCACAAGGTCTATTCCATGTTCATTATCAAGCATTATTCTCATGATATCTATGATAGGAACCACAATACCAACAATATAGTTTTCACTCATAAAATCTTGAAGTTTTTGTAAGGCTTTATCCATTTGTTTGAGTTTCTCTTGAGGGACATGAGTAACAATGGTTTCAATGTCAGTAGAATTGGTCAATGGTAATGTGGTCATAGGACATGTAATATTAGGGATGGAATCCAACATGGGTTAACTACATGCACAATGGGTGTACCAACACAAGATATAAATGTACATGAAAATTGTAACCCTAAATGCAATGCAAGACTAGATAATACAAAACCTAGATCTAGGGTTTCAATGATCTCCAAATCAAAAAAAGTATGATGTACAATGTCAAGTTCACCAAAATGAAATGTATTGAAAATGGGGGAACCAAAATGGGTTGTTCTAGATTCTTCGTGCAAAGAACTTAGGAACCAATGATGTCCATCTCTCATCAATTTCATTAGGAAAGGAGAGCACAAGGGTAGAGATTGAATTTCAACCCTAGATGAGCCAATTAGACCTGGATCTACTGGTTCCTTATGACAATGGAGAGGTTTTAAACTAAATGGAAATGGTTTTATGCTACTGAACCTAATGAAAAATATGACCTAGATGATAAAATGAAAATTCCTAAAGACACAAAAACTAAAATCATAGTTTGCAAGTAGATCTGAGAAGGGTTTGGACACATGTACCTGGCATTAAAAGTTAGTTATGAGATCTATTGAAGGACAGGTTCACCCTAGGGTGAATGGCTCCTAGTTAGGGCTTCTAAAAATAATTTTCACGATCCTTTGATGTTGGATCTTGGCTTTTGTTTGGCACAGTTCCCATTGTCGAAAAGTCAGAAATAAAAGCTACAATTGAGTTTCTAAGGCTTGACAATAATGGTGACAACTTATGCAATGTTGCAAAATTGCTCCTTGAGATCTCTTGAATCCTTCTTCAACCTATAATCTACACATAAAAAGAGAGGAAAATTTGTTTTTTTTGAATTGGCGTTCACCTTAGTCAAACCCCATGTTTGGTAATTAAATCTTGATAAAAAGATAATAAAAATTGATAAATGGAAGGAATGATGAATGAACACTTGCTTGCTACAACTCACCAAACCTTTAATGGATTCCCTTATAGGACTGAATTCAAACACATCACTCCAAGGAACTTGATCTTTCTTTGCTTGATTTTTTGGATACTTGAATGCTTGGATTATTTAGGATCAACAATTCATATTAGCCTTCACAAAATGACATGAACACACATAAGCTTTGATGAAGGGTCCTCTCCTTACCTATAGAAACTTACCGCACATACATAGAAGAGCAACTAGATGCAATAAGAGAACAAACATTTTCTTTTATTACTGGAATGATGCTACATATTTCATGTCATTCTATGGGCTTCTTATTACATGCATCTGTCAATTTACAGATTTGATTTCACCCTTTGTTCTACACTATAAGTTATTCTATCACTTCCAACTTTTCCCTGTGTTTTATTCCTTCAGCGTTTATATCTCCATCTAGTTCTCCAAGTTGGCTTTGACATTCCCCATACCTCATGTCATAGTTTTCATTATCATCCAATCAAAATTTGAAACCTCCAAGCCATTTCATCTTTATCAATAGCTCCACCAAGTCGGCCAATGAATATGTATTTCACAACAATGATGTGGAATACATCAAATATCACTCTATTAGGTGTCATAACCGAACTCACCATCCACCATTGTTGACCATTCATATCCCACCATTAGAATTTTTCCAATACCCCAACTCATCTCCCTCTGAAACCACCATGTCACACTGATAAAACTCTTGTCAGAGTGTCGCCAATACTTAGCAAGATCTCACACCAAACCAGATATGTCTCCTTGAAATCGCCACCACCTAATCATTGATGAGACTCACCTTGTCAAAGAGACTTAGGAGTATCTCCCACCAAAACCATAAGGTCACTCGATATCGCCCCATAGGAGAGACTCACCAACATCTCCCAACGATAACCTAGAGTCACCCTGATGCAAGTATCCCATAGTTCATTGGAGTGTCAAAGAGACATCCATGTACGATTATCTCACTGATGAGCATGACTCCCGCCAAATATCACCATTTCAAAATGCCAAAGAGACAGCTACAAAACTCTCGCCAACCAACCTACCTCTTGCTGAAATGTCTTCACTACACATCGTAAACGCCATCAACATTTCTAAGAGACGAAGAACTTACTCCCAATGAAAACCCAATTTCACAACGATAGCATTGAACCCAAATGAACATAAGGTGTAAACCCCATATCTATAACCTGATATCGATCACACACAAAACTATCAAGCCATTATTAGAATTAAAATAACTAGATCAATGCAAGATTTCTCTTAGACCCTATATGCTCCTGCATCAGACACCCAAGGTAGGAAGAATTTTGTGAATATGGATTCAAAAAATGGGGTTGAGTGGTAGTACCACCCTTTCGAACTGCAAGCCATCCTCAGCCAATCCCATTGCTAAAAATGGCACCTTCATTGGCTTCTTCTTTCTCCTCTTCCAACACTTAGTTGGAACAAGCAACCTCCTCTAAATTTTTTTTGTTGCACTCAACCTCCTGAATGTGGAATCAACTCCACCAAAACCTAACCACCTCCTCCAAATGCATCTCTCATTCACCTCTGATCTTGTGGGATTTAGCCCACCACAGTCCGCCAACCTCCACCTATTTGCATCTGCACTTAACTCTACAAAACCATGCAAATCCCTCCTTGCATACCAATCACATTGAACCATTTCATATGCATTCACTAACTCAACATGAAAAACATTATGCATTACCTCCTTCTCTGGTAAGACTGCATCCACTTGTTCATTTTCAGCCTCACTCTCAGCTACACCTTCATTTTCTAATAATTTCAAGTCCTCCAAAGGACATTCATCCACTACCACAACATAATTTTCCTCTTTGATTGTTGCACTTTCTTTTTTCTTTTCATCCTCTTCCTTTACGTTATCCTCAAAGCATACTTCTGCAATATTCTCTCCCTCATGTTCACCTACATACACAACTACGAAAAACCTTTTGTCTTTCTTCTTTGTCATTTTGTCAAACACTTGCCACACACTCTCAAACTTCAACCTTTGAGGTTTCACAAATGTAAATTGCCTCCCATTCGACGAGTTGTTTACAAATATTCAACACATTTAGATGTTATTTCCAATCCACTCACGCATAACTATATTCTACCCAACACAGACCCTAGAAGATGCTTCCTCTACCCACTCTCTCTCAGTGGAGGAAATCTACACCTTCTGCCTAGCTTTATCTCTACTAGAGGATAGCAGTTACAAACCCTCTTTCATGCTTGCAACAAACACTCTTTCCACAACTCATCTCATCTCATCACCCATAGGTCTTCTAGCTTCAACCCACACTCACAAGTCCTACTGCAACTGCCTGACATTTAGCGTTCTGTTATAGACTCAAGAAAACCTAGCTCTAATAGGTCCTCTCCTTACTTATAAAAACTTACTGGACACACATAGAAGAGCAACCAGATGCAAGAAGAGAACAAAAAAATTTTTTATTACTAGAATGATGTTATAGATTACATGCCATTCCATGGGCTGCTTATTACATGCATCTACCGTTTGCAGATCTGAGTTCACCCTCTATTCTACACTATAAGTTATTCTATCACTTCTAGCTCTGCCATTTGTTGTATTCCTTCAACATTTAGGGTATGTGCAGGATCGTCATGGGAAAAACAGCCCCTTAAGTGGCAAAAAAATTAGGAAAATCAGAGTTAAGCAACTTCACGTAAAAATTTGAATAAATTATCTATATTATTTCAAAAATATGTAAGAATAGAATTTGTAGCAAATTGAATGTAGTTTCTAAACTACTAGGTTTATTTAAAAAATAAATAAATCTATTTGGTGAAAATTTGAAACTTCAATGCAGATAGTACTTAAATTTCAGGGGAAAAATAAGTAGGTGTTTGTCTAACCACCTAACCACAATAAAATGATAATATTTTTTTATAATATTTACATATAAGTAGAGGACTCATGTCCAAATGTGATGCATATTTTTTTGTAATTTTTTTCCAAGTAAATAATTAATTATGATTTTTTTATTACAACTTTTAAAATATAAAACTCGGTGTCTGAACCACCTTAACATGGTCAAAACTTCATGAAATTCAATTTTTCTTTCTTTAATATTATAGTATGTGAAGTATAGAATGTGACGCATGTTTTGGATTCAAAAATGTGATACCATTTGAAAGCTATAGATGTTTTTCAATCAGCTTATTAATCAAGAATTTAGTCATAATTCAAATAGAAAATGAATAATAATTATTTATTAAATTCAAAGTAAAGCATAATTTATATTGGTGGAAATTTGAGAATCTCCTTTAAAAACCCTTTTGTTTCATCAATTTTGAGTAAAAAAAAAGTCATCAGCCACATAGCCTACACATACCCATAATATTACCACTTTTTGGCCCATCATGATCCTGTACATACCCTTTATATTTCCATCTAGTTCTCCAAGTCAACTTTGACATTCCCCATACCTCATGTCATAGTTTTTTATTATCGTCCAATCAGCATTCAAAACCTCCAAGATGTTTCATTGTTATCAACATCTCCACCAAGTCAGCCAATGAATATATATTTCACAACAACGATGTGGAATACATCAAATACCACTTCACCATGTGTCATAACCGAACTCGCCATCCACCGTCATTGACTATTTATTTCCAGCCATCAAAATGATGCCAAGACTCTGACTCATCTCCCTCCAAAACCACCATGTCACATCGATAAAACTCTTATCAAAGTGTCGCTACTTAGACTTACAAAGATCTCACACCAAACCAAATATGTCTCCCTAAAATCACCACCGCCTAATCATCGATGAGACTCGCCTTGTCAAAGAGACTCAAGAGTATCTCCCATCAAAACCATAAGGTCACCTCGATATTGCCCCATTGGAGAGACTCGCCAACATCTTCCAATGATAACCTAGAGTCACCCCGATGCAAGTATCCCACAGTCCGTCAAAGTGTCGAAGAGACATCCACAATTGTCTCACCAACGAGCATGACTCCTACCAAAATATCACCATTTCATAATGTTGAAGAGATAGCTACAAAACTCTCACATGACCAACCCACCTCTTGATGAAATGTCTTCATTGCACATCGTAAATGTCATCAGCATTTCTAAGAGACGAAGAACCTACTACCAACGAAAACCCAATTCCACAACGATAGCATTGAACTTGAATGAACATAAGGTGTAAACCCCATATCTATAACCCGATGTCGATCACACACAAAATTGTCAAGCCATTATTATAATTAAAATAGCCAGATTAGTGCAATATTGCTCTCAGACCCTGGATGCTCCTGCATCAAGCTTGAACATGATGATAGGATCTTGAATGTTGCAACAAATGACTGGAAAATCTGCTCTTGAATGCTCCTGACAATAATATTTCTCATATAAATTTCACCTCTTTCTTGTTGATGTTGCTTATTTTTTGAATTGATAAAAAGGTTATGTATTTATAGGTGTTTATCTAATTTCCTAAAAAATAGATTCCAAAAGCTGACAATTGCATACAAAATTTGGATCACTAAAAGACTGTCAAAAACATATTAAAATTTGGGACCTAGGACTTAAGGAGGACCCATTTTCCCTTGGGTGAATGGGTCTTGGACCACAATTCTAGGACACACTCATTTCGGGGTGATTAAAATATTAATTTCATTAATTAAATATAAGTTTTCCTTTCATAAAGCAGGAAAAATAAGGCTTTGAAATGCATAATTTGGAAAATTAGAAGCTTAATTAAGTCCAATTAATTAAGGAACCCAAACATGGTGTGAAATTGTAAAGGTATACAATTTCCTATACTATAATACATATTTCCACTATGATTATTATAGCTTTAGTTTCCGATATTTGTGATTATAGGTTGGTTATTCATATTTTGGGAAAAAACTAGAGTTGACTATGGCTTATGCAAAAAATTAGGAAGGACTATATGAGGAAATGGGAAATCTTCTTTGATTAAGATGCACAATAAAATGAATATAGATATTTCAATTATAATAATAATAAACCCCAATATCATGACATCATTATAATCAAGGATAACCATTCTTTGGCTTAGGTGGATTATTATAGAATTTTTATTGAATATGATTTGAAATAACCAATTGTAAGTACTTAGCATTCCATTCACCTTGTCACACATAATGTGTATTTATTTTTTGATGCCCTTTAGAAGATGTGATGCAGCATATAAACTATTTTAGCACCATGTTCATAATAATCAATTTAGCATAAAAAAGTCATTATAAAACACTAATGTAATTCATGGTCATTGGATTGACCTTATGAGATAAATCATATCTATTTTTTATATTTAGGAAAGAAGATTCAAGATTTAAAAAACAAGAAAATATCATATGTCCACTATAATATATTATTGTCCTCTAAATTTATGTATCGTCTTTTTGGAAAAAAGGATTTATAATTTTCATTGATTGACCAATAATATTATGTACTTTATGTTAGATTACTATTGTAAAAATAAAATATGAAAACATGATTCAATTCTATATTAGATCTTGTTGATTAGATATCACAAAGCCCCCTTGATCTTGTTTATTCATAGTATCTAACTTTAGAATACAACATAGTTTCAATAGATAAATTAACTATTTTTAACAAGTAGTCTTAAGAAGAGAATGAATTTTACAACATGAAGATGATTTGAGATTGAATGAATCTCATAAATAAAAAACATAGTATTCTTAACATGAGAATGACTCTTACAACATAAATATGATTTTAGAAAGAATGAATGAATCTTGTGAATAAAAAGCATAGTCTTAACAATATGAATAGAGAAAAATCATGATGTTTCTTGTAAATGAAACTACATATATAGAAGGAGACATTTAGAATAATTGACATTTTTTATGGGAAAATCAATAAATTTCAATTCTTTGTCATAGAATTAATATGGCTTAAAAATTCATTGTTATTTTTTTTTTTTATATCAATAAATGTCTATGCATGATTTAAACAAATCAAAGTCATCAATATATACAACTTGTACATAAATTGAAATACAATCAAAGTCATATTATTTTGACAAGCTTAAGAATAAATTGTATAAATTATAAATGACATGTTGGTACAACCTCATTCACAAGGATACAAACATATTATTTATTGAAAAATTAAAATTTGAAACTATTTGGCTCATTAACACTCAAAATTTTGCCTTCCTAATGAACTCTAAAATAAAATTCTTTATGGTGTTGTTAGCAAAGTGGGTCATCAAATTTTTTGATCGTTATAGTAATTTTTTATTGATAATTTAACATTTATACATAGAATAGTAGAATTTATAATCTATGTCATGAACATTTGAATTTAGTGGAAGCTTAGCATTTTATAGTGATAAGCGCCATCCACATGGTGTTGTGATCTAACTAGAATGGAATCCTTAGACATAGGGTAAATTTATGATAGCTACTTGCTCCAATTACTTTCTTCCTTGTTTTTAGAAACTAACCATGTGGCATACCATTTGTATTCCTAGGCATGTAATGAATACCAATATATAAAGTGATTTGTGTCTAGAATTTCCCTTCCATCCGACCCAAGAAAAATTGAAGGTAAATAAAGAAGATAAACCACAAAATCATGTTTACTATGGCATAGTTCTATTCATTTGGTCACATACCTTTGAAATAAAATAAGGAAGAAATTTGTTGAGAGATGAAAATAATAGCATTGATATTTGAAGGCATATTAATAATGACCAATCATGGATAATATTATAAACAATCTAAATTAGTATTAAGAATTCATAATTAATATTCCTTCAATTTTCTTTTTATCATTAATTATATATGAAAAGAATTGTTACAAGTATAAAAAGTATAAATTTAAACATAATTGATTCAAAAAAGTAATCTATAATAAAGAGAACATAAAATACATACATATGCATACATACATACATATAAAGTTTGCATTAATTATGAATTCAATAGAATATTTGTTTTACTAAATTAATTTAAAATATTTGTAATATAAAATTCTCAAAGAAAGAACCAAATTGAATTAATAATAATGATACAAAAAAAAACTAGGTACCCAAAATTGATTATGGAAACATCATATCTTTGATCTAAATCATATTGAAGCAATTCAAAACATTTTTTTTTATGTTTTCTTCTCTTTAATCTCTCCACATTTATTATATTATTAAAGTGTATTTAGTTGGACTTTCTATTTGGAAGTTTCATGCCCAATTATGTTCTTTCCCCAATATAATCTAGTATATTTTTTTGGTTGGTTTTGTGGTTTCAATTCATTGTTTATCCTTTTCAAAATCCATTATACCTTGATTGATGTGCAAAAGGCTCTTAAAGATTATGAAGTGACAAGACTAGATTCTTGGAGTTGAACTACTCTTAGATGAGCTATTGGTGGTATGACAATGCAATTGGCAAGACTAATTATAAAACTGCAAATGAAAATGATTATGTTTCAAGAAGAGTGGTTATCAAGTTACTATTGGAGCCAATTGATAGACCTATTATTGTAAGTTTGTTTTGTTGGGCCAAGAAAACAACATTTTTTTAGCCATAACAAGCCACTTGCTACATTGAGTTCTTTTTTGGATTTCACTATCCAAAACAAGAAATATTTTTTCTCATTGTTAAAATTATACATAGTGTAGACACCTAAATTTGGACACTTATTTTGATCCAAATTTATCCCTTTTCATCTAAACATCCCCTTATCCACATTAATTAAGTAATATCACTATTATTTAATTAATACCTCTAAAGTTCTTCTAATCCCTAAGGTATCTAGTTAAATAATTAAATATCTTACCTCTTTAATTCCCCTTTCATCAAATGAATTAAATAAATATGACTCACATGTTACATCATTTTTCTTAACCCTAATCAACCTCCTAATCTCTTCATTAGGGATGTGCACATGCCTAATCCTTGATTAGGATGTGTTGGCCTCTAATCTTCCTTAACCATTAATTATCTTCTAATCACTAATTAGCTAATTCAATCAGCATCTCGGTCAACTCTCCCTATCCCCAAAGGAATTTTTAATTCATTTTTATTAATCTAAGGCCCCTCTCTTCCCCATGTGAATTTTTAATTCACTTTTATTCCTCCAAGGTTTTCCTCTTTCCCATGCAAGTCTTCTAGAATCTTTGACTTGTCACATCACTCACATGTGGCAAGTTCCCACCTTTTGGAAACCTTGTCTTATCCACAAGATTCTCCCAACATTTATTTTCCCAACTACTTTCCCTTTTCCCATGGAGATTTTTGAGAAATTCTAAATTTCCTCAAAAGTCACTTTCATTCCCACTTGGAGACAAGAAGTTCATTTTTAAGAAAATCTTCTCATCCCCCAAGGTACTTGCAAGGTACTTATTTTTCCTCCACATCATGTACTCTCATTCCACCTCACCTACACACCATCACATCCTTAGCCACTTCACATTCCACATGTCAAGATGTGAGGGCTTGTGAGTCCTCAACTCACCATAGCCCTTCATCTTGACCTTGTTGGATAACTATCAAACATTGAATTATCTAGAGAATTCAACTTCCTCTATAAATACCCACTCTTTTCTCTCATTTAGGAGGTTCATGATTTTGCTACCAAACTCTTGCCAATTTGAAATTTTGAGCCATACTTAGCCAATTTTCACACTTTTCCTTCACCATAGCACTTGCATCCCATACTCATCTACTTTCAACCATCTTTGCATCCCATTTCACATCTTTTACCATCAAGAGGAGCATACACAACATCAAAGATCAAAGGGCCAACCAAAGGAGCAACTTAGCAAGGTATAATCATTTCATCTACATTTATTAAATTAACATTTTTTCCCAATCTTGAGGTGTTAGGCATTCTTCATTGTTTCTTGCACTCTTGTTGTTGCACATTTTTAAACAAGGATTTTCACCTAGTCACATTTCTGGCACACCCAGTGGGACCCACAGACGGGTCTTTTTCTTTTATGTTTGTTTTTTTTTCACTATTTTTAGGTGCATGTTGCGGAGGGGAAGACCCGACCTAATAGAGAGGTGGACCTACCCATCTAGGGGTGGACCTAACCTCCAAGGGCATACCTGACCTAGTATAGGGGTGAAGCTGACCTCCTGGGGTGGACCTGACCTTAGCCAAGGGAAGACCTACCCTCCACATAGTCCAAAGATAGAATATTTGCATTTTTTCATAGAGGGAAGGACCTAACCTTTTCTAGGGGCGGATCCGACCAAAACAACTTTTTCTAGAGGATGAAAACTGAAGTTTAAGCACTGTTTTTAGTTATTTTGGGTATTTATGACCCCTTAACATCTACTGTTTGTGTCTATGTGAGGATCTAACTAGCATTTGGTGGAAAAAAGAAAATAAAAAGTTCTAACAAGTTTCTTGCAGGGCTATTCATTCAAAACATTTATTAGTTGTTGTTTCTCATTAATTTAGGCACATAGATTAACTAGGGGGTGTCAATATACTTTGTGTGTCATTTTTGTGGTAGGCTATTGACATATACAATCCCCTTGCGCCATTTGGCGGTCCTAGGTGACAAGAAATCATAGCTTACCAAGTCCTTTTGAGTCACCCTTTTTTTTTTCTCAGGGGACTTGCTTGGGGATTTCATCACCCCAAGGGATGATCCCAACCACACATACTGACGAGGTATATAAAGGGGGGAGAGCCAAATTTTTACCCCAATCTAGCCACATTGTAATTAGCAAAGCATCGGGATGAAGTGACAAGTTGGTATGAGCCTTCAATATCTTGCTAAGGTTCCCAACTCACGCTTGTGATGGATGGGTGTTCATGGTTTAGGCCTCACATACTGAGTGTATATCGAGGAATATCTAGAAACCATGTTTATCCTAGAATAGAGGAATTTGTTGGCCATACCCATTCTACTAATCTTAGGATCGCGCTACTTGAACTATTTTCTTTGTGCAAAACCAATGATTTTCTGTTTAGTCAAGTCAATCTTATCCTTTGATTGTTGTTTGTTGTGTTTGGGTCCTTTTCCATAGTCGTTTTTACAAAAATAAAGTTTAGATTTGTGCAGAGGGGTCCAGAATTTCCCTTTCAAAGGGGCGGACCTTCCCTACTAGGGGCAGACTTTCCCTTTGTCTCGGTCCCCTTTCAGCTTGTTTTGTCAGTTTTGCCCAACTTTTTGTCAAATAGGCATACCTGCCCAACCAAGGGTGGACCTCCCCACCCAGGGGAAGACCTTCCCTTGCCAAGGGGTGGACCTGCCCACCTAGGGGCGTACCTTCCCACCTAGGGGTAGACCTGCCCAAAACAGAGGGGCATACCATCCCAAAACAACATTTTTCACCCTTCATTCAATCGTTTTGAGCACCCATTTGTCTATCATCAACATTATTAATAAGTCATTGTTTCATCACCAAAATCACATAGGTGCATCTTGGAACATCATTAGAGTCCATATACATCATCAAATCATCCATCCCAATCACCTAGACTTCATTTTAGGGGTTTTGATTTTTATGCCGAAACTTTTGGAGGCCATAACTTTTGACTCGGGTGTCCGATTGGGCTGAAATTTTATAGGTGGTTGCGTTATGAGATGGCATGTGAATTCCCAATTGACTTCATGCTGATTGGACCCCGTTTCACCACATTTTTGGGGCACCAAACTTTCATCTTGACCTTCAAAATCACAATTTAGTATTTTTTTTCAGTTTTTGAAAAATCACTTTCGTTAATAACTCGGAATGCATGTCTCAGATTTGGGATGTTAGTTGGAAATTCATCCTACCTTATTTTTGGGTATTTTTTTGGAAAAAAATGGACTCTCAAAAGTATGTCTGTGAAGTTTCCTAAAATGGCAAAATTTGACAATTTTTAAAAACTGCCAAATCTAGAAAAATCTAATTGTCAGCACCTTACGTCCTTTAAACCCCTGAGCTTGGTGTAGAATCAATCCCATCACATCCTCCAATCATTATAATCTGATTCTAAGTTTTAATCTACTCCCAATCTAAGCTTTAACCAAAATCTTAATCTGCACCTGCCCTACCTTGGGCAAACTTGCCCCTCAAACTGCTGATTTCACCCTTCGTTCGGTCGTTGTGGTACCCTTCTTCGCATATTGAGCATTATTCACCTCGTTACAAGTATCCTTTCATCCATTCCAAGAGTCATTCTCCCAATCTAAGTATTTGTTCATCCATTCCAAACAATTGTTTACTCATTTCAAGCTTTCATTCATTCATTTTGAACACTCATTCTCCTCATTTTGAACTCTCATTCACCCTATTCAGTCATTTTTTTACTCATTTCGAATAAAAATTCATCCATTATGAACCTTCTTCTATCATTTTGAGCTCTCATTCAACCATTTCGATCAATCGTTTACTCGTTCTGAGTACTTGTTCATCCATTTTGAGTAATTGTTTACTCATTTCGACCAATAATTCACCCCTTTCGAACAATCGTTTCCTTTTCTGACTGATCGTTCATCTATTTTGAACCTCCTCTCATTTTGAGTGGTCATTCACCCCTATTGATCATTCATTTACTCGTTCTGAGTAATCATTCAATCATCCCGAACCTTCATCTCCTCGCTTCGAGAGTTGTTTACTTGTTCTGAGTAGTTGTTCATCCCTCTCGATCATTTGTTTACTCATTCTGAGTAATCTTTCATCCATTCTGACTTTTCACCTCCTCGTTCCAAGAGGCGTCCATCCATTCCAAGCAATCGTTTACTCATTCAGAGTAGTCGTACAACTATTTCGATCAATCATTTACTCGTTTTGGGTAATCGTTCATTCATTTTGAACACTCATTTACTCGTTTGAGTATTCTTTCATCCATTCTTAGCAATCATTTACTCGTTTCAAGTAGTCATTCATCCCTCTTGACCATCTTTTTACTCGTTCTGAGTAATCTTTCATCCATTCTAACTTTTCACCTCCTCATTCTGAGAGTTGTTCATCCATTCTAAGCAGTCATTTACTCATTCTAAGTAGTCATTCACCCATTTTGATCAATCATTTACTCATTCTGAGTAATCTTTCATCCATTCCAACTTTTCACCTCCTCGTTCTGAGAGTCATTCATCCATTCTTAGCAGTCGTTTACTTGTTTCAAGTAGTCATTCATCCCTCTCGACCATCTGTTTACTCATTCTGAGTAATCTTTCATCCATTCCAACTTTTCACCTCCTCGTTTTGAGAGTCGTTCATCCATTCCAAGCAATCATTTACTTGTTCTAAGTAGTCTTTCACTTGTTTCGATCAATCGTTTACTCATCTAAGTAATCTTTCATCTATTCTAAGCTTTCATCTCCTCGTTTCGAGAGTCATTCATCCAATCCAATCAATTGTTTACTCATTTTGAGTATTCGTTCATCCATTCCCATCATCCATTTCCCAATCAAATCATTATTTTCCCCATCCAAATCCTATGAACTTCGTTTGAATTTATTATCCAAATTTACCTAGGTGTCTGAATCTAATTGTCATCATCCAAATCTGCTTAGGATTGTCATCCATCCTAAGTTAATCATCATTTTTGGCCCAATTAATCCGCTTTCAATCTCAAAGTGAATTCGGTACACAATCATCTATTTATCCTTTAATCCGATCAATCAATATCCTAAGTCACCTAGGGTAATCTTTGAATGGGGTTTTCCAATCCCTTTTGTCATCCTATCTGATCCATCATTCTATCTTATCAATCATCGATTGATCTTATCCAATCCGATCACCTTCGACCCAATCAATCTGCTTCCATCTCGAGGTAGATTCACTGTCGTAATCATCCTTTGATAATCAATCCGATCATCAAAACCAATCCTATCGCATCATTCGATCATCCTAATCTAAGCTTTAATCCAATCCCAATCTGAGCTTGACCTAAATCCTGATTTGAGCTTTAGTTTGTTTCCATCCAAAATCTTTGATCCATCCTATTTATCCTTTCATCATCATGAATCCTTATCCTCCATCAATAGTAGTCAAGGGAAACCCTAATTACGTCACCAACGATAACAAAAGTCTTGTCAATCAAGAAGAATATGACATAGATCCCCTTGACACTATCATTGCTAGTAAGATTTCTCCACCCGCTTTCCAATATCCAATCATCCCTTCAAGTTATCATGTTGTGTCTTCATCCATGCCTAATCATGCTCCTTATGCTACCTTTGCCAAGGGATATCCAACACCTTCCCCGTCTGCATATTTTTCATATCCTTCATCTACATCATCCTCTTATCCAACACCTGCATCCTCTTATCCCTATCACAATCCCCCATCCATGTCCCCTTATCATAATCCTCCTTACCAGCCTGCTCATCCTTAATCCAACATCCACACCTTTTTATCTTAATCCTACACCCCCATCAACCTATCCTAATCCAACATCCACATCTTCTTATCCTAATCTGTCATCCATGCCTCCCTATCTCAATCTTCCATCTCAATCTTCCCATCCTAATCCACCATCCCAATATCCTTACTACAATCTTAATTCACCATTCCAATATCCTTACCTTAACCCTCCATTCAATCCTAATACTCCATCTACTTCTAGTCTTCCATCCAATCTCGATCCTCAATCTTATCCTAATCCACCAATCCATGGCCCTAATCCCCTACCAATCCATAATCCTTCATCCACTCCTACCTCACCATCTAAGCCTAGAGTATGCAAGTTTCTCACTCCAGAAGTTCTCCAAGGACTCATGACAAAGAAGACATCCCCCACTCCACACATTGTAGTTGTGGAACCATGCTATCCCAATCCATCATCCACGGTCACTGGTGATGAGACCCTTCTCCAACCCATGCCTATCATTGTTGTTACCACCCCTAGCACTACTCAAATAGTTGAAACCATCACATCTACAGAATCCATTGAACCCCTGTCTCCTACTCTGAGAGCCCCTGAGCCCATTGCAGACACCCACATCCAACCCACTTCTCCCACTCCTAGTATCACTGAAATCCATTCCCATGAATGCTTTGAATCCTCCATCCTTCCATCTTCCCCACTTGAAGAGTCCCTCCAAGACTCCATCATTATGCCACTCACATAAGAAGATTCATGCCAAGAGTTTGATCCAGAGCATGGCAGTATATCCCCTTCTCCATCTCAAGATCCTACTAACTCATCCATTCCACCTCATGCTCCCCTTGTCACTATAGATCCACTCCCTCCATCTCATGATCCCTTATCACCCTCTAATCCACCTCAAGGTCATAGTCCTCCATCCAATCCATCTCATGATCCTTTTATCATTCAAGATTCGATCCTTCTGTTGCATGAGCCCTTATCCCCTGCTGCCACAAATCCAAATCTTATCATATCAACTAATCCCTCTCTTGATAGCACCCATCAAGATGCTGCTATCCCACCATCTCCATTTCTTGATCCTCCATCATTTCCTAAACCTACTATCCCCTCACCACTTGTATATCCCCTTGGTACTCTCACATTCTTCCATGGTGGTCTCCTTGCAAAAGAAAAAGAAAACATATACACCACCCATCCTCCTCTGCCTAATAATGGACTCGCATCATTCTTCTTGAATAACAAAAATCCCATCATGGATCAAATGCTTAAAAACATGAATTACCAAGGAACAGGTTTAGGCCTTCATGAGCAAGGTATTTTAGATCCCATCCAGGTCAAAGAACAAATTTGTATGCAAGGTATTGGACCTATTTCCCAAGACTCACAATCTAAAGATGTTGGTACAACCTCTAGATGTCCACAACAAGCCTCTTCCAAAAGAAATATAGGCTCTTTGCATCACTTCACCAGATCATTTGCTGTCATCCCCCTTCCTCCATATCAACCCAAAACAAATATCCATATTCCTCCTTCATCTGCTCCATCCATTTTGGGTCCTTGCATCCCTCCATTTTCCATCTCCCATCCTCCATCTACTCTGTCCATGTCTCCTCTAGGTCCTACATCTATTTTGGGCCCCTATATCCTAAAATCACCTTCTCCATCTCATCCTATTCATCCTTTCATCCATTCATAACCTATCCATGTTATCCATCATAAACATCCCACTCTTATGTCCCCTAACTAGGATCAACAAAGGCACGTACCCACACATCCTCTATCTACACATAATCCCCATAATCCTACCTCCATTGCTCCACATCATCCATCTCATCATACCCATCCCATTGCTACTAAAATCACTTTGGATGCTAAAATAAAAATGCATAAATCTAAATATCCACATGAATCTAAAGCTCCTCATGTCCCCTTGAAATGACATGTTGAAGAAAATAAAAATCAAATACAAAATCAAAAGCATACCCATTGGCCGCAAAGGCCCACCAAAGCAAAAATCAAAACCATGTGGATCCCAA
>VDFB02047719.1:0-17608 GCA_007258455.2 Sequoia sempervirens | reverse complement strand
TTATGAAGTATGCAGTGAAGATCATATTTCATAAATGAATTGTTGAAGTATCCATTTGTAAAATAGACCAAAAATCACGAATTACTAAAAACCTTCATGATATCCTTATATCCTTACCTACCACCTAGATACTTTGAGCCATCTACTCTTATTGAGCTGGCATGTTTTTTTTTTGTAGTTATCTTATATTAGGTGGTGAAGAGATTTATTTGTACAAACTAAAGAGAGGGTTAGTAGTCATAGCACACTATATGGTATAAACAATAGAGAATAAAGATGAAAATACAAAAAAAAAATGTAGTTCACAATTAGTTATTTCCACCGTACATTGATTTCCACATAGTTGTAAAATTTGTTTCATGTTAGATATGCCCACAACAATAAAATTAAGTGATACTACTAAGGTAGTTTTAAGCACAACATTTGAAAATATTGTGATCCTTGGTCTCTTCAAAATAATCAGACAAGATTAGGTGTAGCTATATATGTGGGATAAAAATCAAATACATCACTTTTTTGGCAACAAATATAGTGTGCCCCCACATTTGTTGGGTGATAAAATGCAAGGGAGAAGGGGATTATAAAATGTGTAAAGGGTTGCACACAATGTACTACTACTTCATGTTTCATGTTAGATACATTTGCATTTGTAACTATCTCATATTTAAATGGTGAAGATATTTATTTGTGCAAACTAAAGAGAAGGTTAGTAGAAATAGCATTTTATATAGTATAACCTATAGAGAACAAAGATGAAAAGACAAGAAAAATAAATGTAATTCATGATTAGTTATTTCTACCATATATTGATTCCCATATAGTTTTAGATTTGTTTCATATTAGATATTCCCACAACAATAAAAGTAGATGATACTACTAAGGTAGTTGTAACCACAACATTTGAAAAAATTCCTTTATTCATTATGCTTTGATGGATGTCATTACCCATTCCAAAGTTCCCATATTGACACAACCAGCATGGATGTTAATAAAGGTTATGAAATTTAGCTTTGTACTTGCCAATTGTATTTGCTTTAAGGAATTGTTGTATGGTATTAGATGTTAGATCCAACTCTTTAATCAAAATCCAACTAAAGTGGATAAGGAACATTTAAGTATCAAATAAATCTCTTTGCCACTTAAGTATAAGATAGCTACAAATGTAAATATATGCCAAGTCAATAAGAGTAGATAGCTCAAAGTATCTAGGTGGTAGGTAAGGATATAAGGATATGGTTGAGTCCTTCGTTAGGCCATGAAGGTTTTTAGTAATTCATGATTTTGGGGCTATTTTACAAATGGATACTTTCAACAAGACTTGTTCTTCATTTATGAAATATGATCTTTACTACATGCTTTATAAGTGGGGAATTTTAGTAGTATAAACAATTTATAATAAATGGGTGGCCCTAGGAAGCTCATGCAAAATTCTAAAAATAACACCTGTCTTTCTAATATGAAGCCTTCAAAAAAATTATTCTAAAAATTTAGTGTTTAATTCAACTATAGGTAGGCTATTGCCACCACACTTCATTCCACATGCATGATGTTAAATGCAACAAAAACTTCACTACTTTTGTCAAGCCTCATCAACCAAGCTAGTCAATGGGTTGAATGACTACAATTTGTTAATAACCCTTGATCTCTTCAAAATAGTCAAACAAGATGACAAAGAGAAAGGAGCACAAACTAAACTACTTCAAAATAAGGGTTGTTCACATTCATTTGTTTGCTTTATATACTCTACTTAATTCCTATGGTAGAAATTATTCACTATCTATTTCTAATAAAATCATAGATCAATTTTTATGGGATCTCTTTCTAATAAAATGATAAATCATATTGTCAAAATTTAGAATATTGAATTGTGGGTTGTTTGTAATTTATTCATAATTTTAATAATCAATAATTGTTGTTATTATTGATTATAATTTAATAATCTTAATTAATATTGATAGTGTCGCCTCCTTTTTCTTTAATGCATTTATTATGAATGCATCCTCTCCCTCTTCCCTCTGCCACTCGGAAGAGGTCGTACACCTTATTTCCTCTTCGGTTGCGCTTAGGGCATCAATGGAATCTGACATTCCAAGCATAATTAATCCCACAAACAATTCATTGCTTGCAAGACCCAAATTGCTCTCTGAGGCAATTGCTAACTCTAGTATTGCCATTGACGGCGAGTGCAAGGTTTAACTTATCGAGTGTTCATGGAGCCTGCGAATCTGGTAAGAACAATGGGGTTGTTCCTTTACCTTTCTCTGTTTCTCCTAATCCGGAAATGCTTGTTGAAATTGTGAAGTAAAAAAATAGATTAAGGAATTCTACTATTTTCTTCTCTACTGTTGAAGTGGATAAATGCCCTCTCAGGAAACTTCTAGATGATTGGTTCCATAACTACTAGAACCCTAAACTTGGTTTCCATATTTCGTTCTGCAGGAAAATTTAGAAAGGTCTATATGTAGTTTTCTTTGCTAATCAAGAATCCCAGGCTGAAGTTCTTAAAAAACAGTACTGGACCGTGGGTTCTACCTCCTTTTGTGCCCTGGCTTGGTCTCCTGAGGCCATTCATGAGGAATTTCTTTCCCTCTCAGCCCCTCAGTGGATATTGGTTAAACAGATCCCGACATTTCTATGGCGTTTCCTTCCCCAATTGCTTGAACCACTTGGTAAATTCATCCGAATGGATGACACTGTGAGATTGGTTCCTCATATGGATGCTAGGATACTTATCTCGTTGAATCCTGGTAAAGAAATTCTGACTGATATTAACATTAACATCTCTAAGGACAATTTCTCTTGTCCTATTGAAATTCTCAGGGGTCTGAACGCTTGTTTCTTGTGTAGAAGAGAAGGGCATCTGAGGAAGGACTACCTCATCGTTAAGAGAAAACCAATGTCGGCTAAGCCCTCGCCTCTCCAAAAATCCACTGATACTCCTAACCCTAATATGGAATCCTTGGTGAACAAAACCCCTCATTTAGCTGAGCCTACTAATCGCCCCTCGCTATGGCTTCCAACTCCCCATCCATCCCTACTGCCCTTTCCCTTGCTTTAATCTCGGCTAGCTCCTTGTCCTTTGTGAATGAGACTCAAAATGGCAAGTTCCAAACCATGGCCAAAACTTCCAATAAGCAGGCTAACACTTCTATTGCGGGCTCCGTGTCCTTCAATCCTCAACTAGCCTCCAGCACGGACAACCCCATCCTGGCTATCTCACATGAAAACCAAATTTACTCCCCCCAAACAAGTTTGATACTCAAGGACCTCTCTGACAGTCGCATTGACTCAGCCCCTCCCTAGAACTTCCCTCATAAGATCTTCAGAGAGCTTAGTGACGACTGTTTGCTTGAGGTCATCCCTGCTTGCAAGAACTCCTCTGTTTCCGCTATTCTCCATCCAAAGCATACCATGGATGTGGATATCATGTCCCCTGCTAGTTCAGATAATGAGGATGAATTGAAGGGATATTTCCCCACAACAAAATGATGGGGGAGGCGTTTGGGCTCCAAAAATAAAACTCCTCCAGTAAGAAGCTTGGGGATATCCCTACTATTGATATGACCCCAATTGTGGGGTCTACAAACCATTGTCCCCCCCCCCCCACATGTTCCCTCATGAATTGCATTTCATAGAACATAAGGGGGCTTGAATCACCTGACAGGAGGTTTGTTATTAAGCGGTATTTAGATACCTGTAAATCCATGGACTTCTTGATGTTGCAAGAGATTAAAGCTATTGGATACGTTCTTGAATTCAATCTTAACTTCCTGTGGAAAGATGCCATCAAGTACTGTACTAACCACCCTAGGGGTAGGGGTGGAGTTGTGCTTCTGGTCAACATGAGATGGTAGAATTATATCACTAGCAATGGGCTTTCCTCTTGTAACAGAGTAGTGTGGATTACTATTAATTACAATAAAAATGTCTTTGGCATATGCTCCATTTATGCCTCAAATTATTTTAGGGAGAGAGCAAGCCTCTGGGACTGGCTAGCTACTCTCCCTAATATCTCGTGGCTTGTGGGAGGGGGTTTCAACATGGTTGAATCCCAAGAGGACAAAGTTGGTGGTCTTCTGTTTGCTTGGAAAGAACTAGAAAAAGTTCATTGGAATAGAATGAAAAATGCTAAACACATCTTTGACCCCTTGGCTGGAAATAAAGACACAAACCCTAGCTTATGGCATACTTGGTGTAATTTCCAACAAGGTCCCTCTAGAATATATTCTAGGCTTGACAGTTTTTATGCTAATAAAAATATCTTCTTTGTTTTACCTGATAACCTGGGCAACTATGTCCTTGTTACCTCCACTTCCCTCTCTGACCACCATCCTATCTCCACCTGTATTAGAATTATTAATTCCCCTGTGCACAACAAAGGCTCCAATCCCAAGTTTATCCTTAATACTAGTCTTCTTAAAGATGAGGATACTCTTGTTGCCATTCATATCATTAGGCTCATTAACAGGAATAACTTTCCCACTAGCTCTCACACAGATAGATGGAACATGAACATTCTCACCTGGAAGAATCTGTTAAAAAACATTGGCCAAAAAAGGGCCAAAGATTATAGGTTTACCAAAAAAAATCTTTCCTCTGACCTTCAGAAATCTGAAACTAACATCCAAGCCAATCCCTTGGACTATGATCTCATCTCCCATGTGATTAATGCTAAGGAAGCCCTTAGACAACGCCATCAAGTTAAAACTAAAGGTGCCAAGATTAGATCCCGTGCTCACTGGCTACAGTTTGGTGATCGTGGATCTAAATTTTTCTTTAAACTCATCAAGCATAAACAATCTAATGAAACTATAAAGAGAATTATTGTTGATAATCAAGAAATAACTGACCTTGACAACATCAAAGAGGCCTTTGCTAAATTTTACCAAAATATTTTTGCCTCTGAGGATTCAGAGGAGGCTTCCTCCCTTAGAAATCAGTGTAGATCTCTTATCCCTAATATGATCTCTACTATAGATGCTAACCTGCTATCCAAAGATATCTCCTTGGAGGAAATTGAAAAAGCCATTAACTCCCTTAATAATGACAAGGCCCATGGGCCTAATGGCCTCCCTATGGAGTTTTACAAGGCTAATATTAGATGGATTTGCAAAGATCTTTAAGATATCTACTTGGAAGCCCTAGCTAGGGGTTCCCTGGGTAGCTCCATCAATAGGGGTATTATTATGTTGATTCCCAAGGATGGGGACAAAGCTCTCATTAAGAATTGGAGACCTATCACTTTCCTCAATGTCTCCTATAAATTTTTTGCCAAGATCCTGGCTCTAAGTCTTGAGAATATCCTGCCCAAATTTGTTTGTTCTACCCAAACTGGCTTCATTAAAGGAAGGTATACTCTTGAGAATTTGATCACCAGTTAGGAAGCCATGAATTGAGCCAACTACTCTCAGCGAAATTCTGCTATGTTTCTTCTGGATTTCAAAAAATCCTATGACATGGTGGAGTGGAGCTTTATCTCCATGATGCTTGAGGCCTTTGGATTTCCTAGTGTTTTCTGCAATTCAGTTAATATGTTGCTCAAAGATGCCTTTGCCTAGGTTGATGTTAATGGCTCCCTTTCAGATTCCTTCCCCCTTGGTAGATCCATCAGGCAAGGTTGCCCCTTGGCCCCTGCCCTCTTTGTTATTGCCTTTGATGCCCTGTATTACATTCTTAGAGATAACTCAATCTCCCCTGCTATCAAGGGCATATATCTCCCTAATAATGAAGAGCTTATAAACTGCCAATTTGCTGATGATACTACTATTTTCTTTGAAGCTATTGCTGACAACTTTGAAGATCTGGAAAACAAACTCAATGTGTTTTGCACTATTTCTGGTGCTTGTTTATCCCACTCCAAATCTATATGTCTTGGATGGGATGAGTAGCTCCCTTACTGGTTTAAAAACTGTGATTTTCAATGGGGAGGTCCGTATAAAATTATGAGATATCTAGGCATACCTTTTTCTATTGAACCCTCCCTTAAGGATATGTGGTCTTGGGTTAAAGATAAAATCACTAAGAAGCTGGATAAGTGGCACAACAGATTTTTGTCCTTGGCTAGCAAAGTTCAAGTCTACCAAAATATTCTTTCTTCCTACAATATCTACTATTCCTTAGCTTGGATGTTCAGTAATTACCAAATCTTGGAAATACAAAAGGCTATCAGGAAGTTTCTCTGGTCTGATGGTAAAGGAAATAGAAAGATGCATGCTGCTAAATGGGATTGGTGCCATACTGATAAGCTCCTTGGGGGTCTAGTCTTGAAGGATCTTAAACTCCAAGGGATTGCCCTTGCCTCCAAATGGATTTTTCACTCTATGGATGGTAATGATCCATGGAAGATCCTTGTTAGGAACAATATAGAAAGGGGATTCCCCAAAAATGCAAAATCTTGGAAGAATCTGCCCTTTAACGATCTGATTATTGGCAACTTTCCTATTGTTGTACAAGGATCTGCTATCTTTAGATCCATATGGAAAGCTTGGGATCATGTCAGGAAGTATATTACTAACAAGGCCTTCCATGATGATAATCAACTATATGGTGAAAGGTCCAATTGGTGGAACTTACACTCATCTGGAAAACCTCTCACCCTCTCTCAAGGCTGCTCTGCTAGATACTAGTCTAATAAGGGCATTTCTCAATTGGATGACCTCTTTGAGCAAGACAGGATAATCAGTTGGGAAGATCTTAGAATCATTTTTGATATCCTGGCCTCCCAGAAGAAAACCTATAATATGATTCTTAAAGCTACCAGGGACCTTCCTACTACTTGCCATATGCACTCTCATAGATATTTAAGCTGTAAATGGCTAGATGGGACCACTATATCCAAAATCAAAGCTAAAAACATCTACAATGTGATTGGGCATTCTGATGCCATCATTGATCATGTCAATTTTGTTTGGTACTCCACCCTTGATGTCTGCTCTTGGAAGAAATATTCTAATATATTGTGGAAAGGCCCTACTGAGCCTAAGATAAAATGTTTTAAATGGCTTTTGGTTCTTGATAGGCTCCCAATTAGAAAAGATAACTCTGCGGCTGATTGCTATAACCTATACAAATTACCTCAGTCTGGTAGAGACATTCTCTTTGACTACATCTTTGCTAAGGAAATTTGGCATATGTTTGGTATCACTTATCCTATGAGTATTAATATTCTTGAAATTGTTACTCGGCATATTGATGGGCTTAAGAAAGATACTAATCTTTTTTGGAACATTCTCTCCTCTAATATTTTATGGCAGATTTAGAAATGTAGAAATGAGAAAAGGTATCAAAACAACCCCAGAGTTCTTACTGTGTCTTTTTCGAAAACTCACATATTTTAAAATCTTCTTGTAGGTTCATACTACTATGCTGATTGAAAAAGAAAAGCTCAAAAGGTTCCTGAAGACGGGATATGCCACTTTCTTCATCTATGAGATGAAGGATGGATATGTTTGGAGGGAGAATATGGATAACCTGTAGATGTTCGAGAGGACTTGCAAAATGCTTAACCAGGAGGTTAAGGAAAACAATAACTCCAATAAGGACCATTTCCTTATGCTTGCATAAATCCAGCAGAAGAAAAACATTGTGTGGATGGAGGGATCTATGGGGTGGAGTGCATGGGTAGACACCCATGATGATATCTTACACTAGTCTTTTGGTCTCTTTCTTGTATCTTTTTATAGGTCCTTCTGATATGTAGATTCGTGATGCTCCTGTTGTGAGGCCTGGCCTCTTTTGAGTTGTACATTTCGATGTAACTGGATTTGTTCTTTTTGTGAACCCCCTATATAAAATATATAAAAAAAAAATATTATTAATTATTAATAATTTGTGGCTCTCGAAATTGATATCACAAAAAATGAAAGACTATTTTTAAATATAACAAAATTGTTTATAATATTTTTTAATCCTTGTTTTATACATTATTTCATGGATGAACTCAAATTTTATAATCCCCTTATCCCTTGCATTTTCTCACGCAAGGCATGTGGGATTAAAAAGTTAAATAGACACTCTTCTGGGCAACAGGTAGACATGAATAGAAAGGGGAACGGGAACGACGAATGAAAATATGGAAACGAAAAACAAGAAAGGTGACAGGAAATGTGTAGCTGAATGGGGTTGTGGGCCTAACCACCTAAGGAGTGTACCCTTAGAGTGTGTCGGATAATCCCGGCCAACAGGAACACCAGAATTAGGTATGGGAGTCATTGTCACATAATTCAACCACAACAATAAAATGTTCGTGTAGTACAATATGAAGGATATAACACAAATTTTAGTTAATAGAATTTCAAAATATATTGAATTGTGTAGAAAAATTAATTAAAATATTTAGACGTCTATATTAAAAAAAATGAAATATCAACATTGTCTTGAAAATTATTATTTTTAATTAGTTCTAAATTTCATTAATTAGCCGATAGGCTATTTTGTTTGAAGTATTGTTGGGATTTTCGTTAGCCTAGTCGAAATAGCATTTATCAGCACTGGAAAGCAGCGAGTTTTCTAGGTTGTACGTTTCTCCATTAGCCTCTCTATCTGCGGCTAAATATAATATGAAAGGAGGTGTTTTAACTGAAGCATCGTTACAGTGGTCACATGCGGGGAATGGTAGCACACATTTTCAAAGAAGAAGAGGAAAGGAAACCAATTTGGGTTTTTTGTTTCGAGTAGCCACGAGGAGGTTCAGGATTTATGCCTGGCTTCATTGCAGCATATTAATCAAAATTCCATGTTTTGTAATGCTTTAACTTCTTAGAATCCTACAAGCTAAGTCTTTTTTATCTGAGCGTTTGGATCACTCAGAGCAACTTTCCCTCATTCTTCTCTATCAATCTAATTCTGCAACTAGGGCTTAGCCGTGGAATGCCATTTTTGTAGAACCTTGAGGTAAGTCACTTGTCGTGGTTTCATTAAGAGGTTTTGGATATGTTTATGCACTCTAAAAAATCTAGGTTTATATGGTTTTCTAAATACTTTCTTTAAAATTTACAAACCCTAGAAACAAGCACTACCACCGTTTTCAGCTGTAGCCAAAGTAGGGAAGCCCCGATCAACGAGGAAGAAAGAGTTGATAAGAGGCATAGGCCATTTTCCCAGAACAAGAGAGAGGAGAGTTTTCTTTAAAAGCACAGGGAAGGAATGCAAGGCCCTCTATAGAACAGCGTAATATATTCTCATGCAGAGCAAACCTTTTTAATTTTACTGAATTCAATTTTGATATGTTTCTTAATTTGGGTCTGGAGTGAAAATTTAGAACTAGTTTATGTTTCTTGATTTCAAACCCGAATTGATGGGTCCTTTTAGAGGATAAATATATGAGTTAATTTCCTTTTGCTTGGTGTTAAGGGATTGATGGGTATTTGATGCTTTTGATAGGGTTTAATTCTTCATCTATGAAGAATGAATGTTGAGGGATGTGTCAGCCAGTAAAGCCATAAAGAAAAAATAGAATTGAGGATATGAAGATTTCTTATATTGTTTAAAGAGTTAAATCCCATCGGAACTGTAGTTGGTTTTTTGTTGGATATGTAGAGAATCTAGCATTTATGTATCTGTTGCTCCTAATTCAAGCTCGGTATGCTTTGGATCAATCAAGTGATTGTTTTCATATTTCATCACACATGCTTTCCTTGAATTTAGTTGGGTGTACCCAATGCAGTTGAATGATTTGGGCATGTAGTGGATCAAAGGCATTGATCTCTCTTGTATCTAACATATTTGTCTATATGTGAATGTGTGTATATATGGACTGTATATTTACATATTATATATGCATGAATTCCCGTTGTATCTATATCGATCTTTATATTTTTTTATGCATGTATAATTTTATGTGTGGAGATCTCTATATATGTGTCTGCATGTATTGTTGTGTCAATAGATTTTTATAGTGTTCATATGATTATATATGATGTATTATATATTTAAACACATGTCCTTAGTTCCCATTTCTCTATTTTACGTTTATATATGAGTGCATGTATATATGATGTATTGTATATAAACCCATTCCTACAGTGTTTATTTCTCTATAAATATTTGTATATATGAGTGCATGTCTGTGTGTACTTGCACGTATATATGATGTATTATATATAAAGTTAAACACATTCCTACAATGTCTATGTCTCTGTATATACCTGTATATATGAGTGCATGCATGTGTGTACTTGCATGTATATATGCATGTATATATATATACCCATCTTTGATCCTGTGATACCCAAATAAATTGAAGTACAATCCCATTTTTGCACATTTTTAGAGCATTACCCATGTAGAGCATAGTTTGTAGGTTTTCATCCACATTGCTTTATCAACCCAAAATAGCTGCAACAAGCATCAATATCATTGATTATTTTAAGGATATGGTGCTTCTATGGTCAAAGTGTTAATTTCAGTTTCATTTTGTAGTCATGGGACCTTGTCATCAATGAATGACAAACATAAATCCCAGAAAAATCAAACTATGGCATTGTATATTATGTATAGTCCCATCATTATATTCTTCACTTTGTTGGCTTTGGAGCATTTTTTTTTAATCAATTATAGGGTTATGGGCATTGATTTGTGGTGCACACCCAATTCAAATTGGTTGCAGCAAGTGTTAATGATTTTGATATAACGTATATCCCCTTTAGAAAACATCTTTGTGGGATTATAACTATCTATGGTATTTTAATAATTGTTGAGTCATTCTTTGATGCTTACTCATGTACATTGGTAATAATAACAAGTGCACTTACAAAGTACACAAGAACCTCTATGATATATTATTACCATAAAGAGGGTGGATGCTAGCACATTAGCCGAGGGGCTTTCACCTAAACCTTGCTTCTGGATTGACAAAACTTTTGGTGCATGTGATGCCTTATAAGCCTAGCCTATCTATTTTTTATTTTCATTGTGGATAACTATGCACCTAAGATTCTTCTTACTTTTTAAGTGATTAGAGTTTTTTCCATGCCACATTTAGATGTTTTCTCAATACTTGTCATTAAATGCATTTATTAGATTAGTGAAAATTATTTAGAATTTTTTATTCTTATGGGATTTTTAATTGGGCATGGTATATTTATTATTGATAATACTTGAGTCCTCCTTTGGTGATCTATTTCTCATAAGTGGTCATTTCATCTATAATTATTCTCTCAAGTGGTACAATTCTAGATATTTGTGTGTGGGATATAGAACATTCTACAAATCATTTAGACAGTTGTAGGCATTTATCCACATTGCATGCATTGCCATATATATCAGAATTAGATGGACGTACGCTTGACTTGAGTTCACTTATTCAAATCTTAGAAGGATCTGTACTAAGGAAATTGTTAGTGTCACTAAATTTATGACTAAATAGAATGTTTTCATAATGTCTTGGAAGAAGGAGGAATTTTCATTTCCACCTCAATTCTAAACATATTAGAAATTTACAATGGAAGGTTTCCAAGTAAGATTTTTTTTTTCCCTTTGCTGGACATGCAAGTCACTTGACTTTTTTCTGGCATCAGGTACAACCATTGAAATATTCTCCTAAATAAATGATTTAATGCTTATGCACACATAAATGGATGCATATATTTAATGCATGTACATCTAAATACATTCACGTGTCTATCTATATAAAAGAAAAAATACTTGTATGTATGTTCACTGTAGATGAATTCTCATAACCCTGTGATTGATTTGGGCATCCTCTGAATCCAGCATGTTGATAGGGATAGTAATGGGAATGCTCAATGCAATTATAGATTTTGACATGTGCTATTACAAAGCCTGCTACAGTTAATTTGATATGAGTATATGCACTATAGATGAATACGTACAACACTCTCTTTGATTTTCACGTGCCTTGAATGTAGCATAGTTATGGGAATATTAGTTGGTGGGGTTGTAAAGAAGAATAATTTCCTTTTGTTACATTGAGATTTAGTTGGTCACACCTAAAGAAATCCAAGGAGAAACATATGATAATTTCTAATTTATTCTCCATAACCTCATTGGTTTGCTTTAGGTGTACGTGGGGTGTAGAGCATATTTAGTCATCTTTCATACAAAATGGTTTGTAGGGATTCTTCATATTCTTTTGGGAAATGAATGTGGTACTTTATAAATTTACCAACACTGAATTTATTGTAACCATCCAAATTTTAGCTATGGTTATTTTTCCCTTACCCCTACAATGTTGTATCATTACAAGGATCTTATTGGTAATCTGTTAAAAAATTGTTGTTTTTAGAATTTTCCCTAGCTGCCACTTATAGGATCTTGACATGTAAAAACATAGGCATTAATGGATATATGGTACTATAGTAGAGATTTAGAGAATCATTTTTTCTATTTTTGGTTTCGTTTGATCAAGATGAGACTAACCCTGGTAGCTTCTCCCACTGAATTCCTCCTGAGGAAGACAAGGCTCTCCTATTTGGAGAGGCCATCAAGTGACAAATGATAATGACAAAGGAATTAGGGTGTTGTTTTGTGGTGAAGGAACTTTGAGGGGTAAGTTTAGTGTTAATGTTAATCATGTGCTAAGTTTCTATATGAAAATTGTGCTTTCATTTGTTTGATGCTGACAATTGCTTTCTAAGATTTGAATTCTCATTGATTTACTTCCCCAGCATCTCAACTATCTTGTCCTGATTTGAGCTTCAACGAAGCAGGAATCATGTCCATATAAGTATTGTTTGATTTCCTCATGATGTTTTGAGAAATTTTGAGGCGATGTTTATGTGTTTGAGAGTGCAGAATCTATGTTGCAAATGTCACTGCAAGTAGAGGGAAAACTCAATGGCTACCCAGAGAGGTCCAACCAACCTAATTGTGGGTACTACATGTGTACTAGATTCTGTAGGTATGGCAGTAATTGTCATTTTAATCTTCCAACCACTACTATTAAATAGGTACATTTTCCAGGATTTGTTTTTATATACGTTTTGTTGAATGCACTCCTTTATCAAGTTTTGTTGCTCTTTCGCTCACTATTTCTTACTTTTCATTGTTCTTTTAGAATCTGATGGTCCAATTTTGGGATTTCTTGTATATTACTATTATTATCTTATCCTATCTAAATCGACATTCACTAGTCAACCAAGTGCATTTTAGTTTGATTGTTATTGCAGGATTTGCAAACCAAGTGCATTTTAATTTGTTCTTTTGTTTTTCCATTTTTTGCTTTGACAACAATAAAAACACCATATGATGTTGAGGCTTATAAGATCTTTCCTTTTCTAGATAATCCCATAGAGGGCTTTGAAAGTGAGGCAAAAAAGCTTGCTCAGATAGTTAGAGATAAATACTTTGATGGTCTACAATGGATAGGAGGGGTAAGAAAATAAAATGATCTACACATGGTAATATTGGTCATTATGTTTTTCAAGGAAATTTATCTTAACGTAGTTATGGTTGTAACAGACTAAACTGGTAATAGGTAAAGGAGTTAGAAAAACACTTAAACACTGATGTTGATAGGGGTATTAAAGAAAACCCTAAAGAATTGTTATGCTGTCAAAATACGAATGGGGAAAATACATATCCCCAAAAGGTTGCACGCAATTTCTTTGTAATCTTTACTTTATTATGCTTTCAATAACATTTATACTCATTGTGAATTGTTTTACTTTCTTTATGGAATTGATATATATGGTTATTGTAATGATTGTTAATTTCTTTGGTGTTTAGGTTTTTCTATGGGGAGCTTGTCGAGACATGACTTTAGTAATTTTAATGATTTGTGATGCTTTTTCACTCGGGTTTCAAATAAAGACTAAAGTAAGCCATAGTATATTTTGTTCCTTTTGCATTTTTCCTAATGATATGGCTAAAATTCCCTCTCTTTCAAAACAGTGAAGTTTTGTAACCATTTTTCACTTTGCAACATGTAGGGCATCAAGGAAGGGTGGTATGATGGTGGAAGTATAACTTTTGCTATTATTCTTGTAATTTTTGTTACAAGTAAGATTTTTTTCTACATGTTGTAGCTTTTTCTTTTGTTGGATATAATTTGAAATGATCTTTGTGTTGATGGTGTTTTATGCACTTTTCAACACAGAAGTACTACAGGTGCACTACCTCTCTTGAAAGACAATCTTCCACAATCAGATTGCATAACACTATCCCAAGGTCTCTAATGCTAGGGTCCTGGACAGCTAGTTTGAATATCTTAGTTGTTTGATGATTTGCTTGGAATCACAAGTGCACTTTACGGATGAGTTACACATAGGAAGCTGATCTCTTGAAATGGAGTTCTTAGGGATGGGAGAGTTGTTTACTGGATGTAGGTTCAAACAACGGTCTCGAACTCCATTTTGTCATTGGATTTGGCTTTAAAATGTGCAATGAACCTTAGCATAGGTCAGTCATTAAAAAAAGAAAAGAAGGCAAGGAAGAGGGAAAGTTCCTAAATTTGCAATCAACTGTGAATAGTGACAATGGAGTTCTTGCAATGGACAACCTCTTAAAACAATATCCCACTTAACCAAAGATCTCACAGTATCATGGAAATTGTGCTATCTTCTAAGTTCTGCAAATGCTTTGTCCTTCATTCACCATGTACATGCATGAATCAAAGATAAATGTTTTAGAGTAGCTTTGAATTCAAGCCCTGGCTAACTTTGCACAACTATCTACCATCAGCAAAAAGCAAAAAGTATGGACTGAGAAGTCATCAACACAGCAGGAATTTTTGTTATCACAAAACAACATTCCTAAAATCTACTGAAGCAAGAAACAACTAACTAGGACAACAATAAAGTCTAAGTCAAACATCTAACAATGGAGATTGAATCAAGCAACATGTGAGAGACTCAAAAAATGCACCAAGTCAATGTATTTTCTTTATAAATTTTTATAGCATGTCTTTACAACAACTCAACTCCCTTTGCAAATGAGAGGAGAGCCCTATTTATAGTGCCCAAAAGATTCAATGAATGGCCAAGATTAATTTTTTTGTGTGGCCAAGATTCATTACAAAATAGGGTTTCACCTACCCCCCAATATATCACAATTAAAATTATATTTTGTCTTTTCCCTATTTTGTCCTCTTGCTAACAGCACTATAGCACTTTTGTCCTTTAGCCAATTGTTGTTTTTACTGTAGCTACTCTTCAGGGAGTTCTTCATCCTTGACGGGGTTGTCCTCCTACCTCTTAGAAGCGGTGTATTCTATGAACTTGAGGATGACTGCCTGGAGCTTGTCTATTTCGATGATTTCATATCGTAACACCTAGTAGCTCCATTCCTTTGCATTATCCTCTAGCCTTTTCCAATATTCATCATATTTTGAGCCTTGGTCCTTGAATAGCTCTGATTGATCGAAGGCATGGGTAGCAAAACTCATGAACTCCATCGTGATCTCACTTGACATCTCGTCGTCCATCCTCTTCTAGAAGTAGGGTTTGATCTTCTCTAGATCCATTTGAACTGTGGGCATGTCGTACTCTGTCATCATCTTAAGGTACCAGGCACATTCTACTCTGATTTCCTTGATCCATTCAATGTCCAGATCCACCTTGCTCGTGATTTGTTCCAGCCTCTCTTTCCAGTTATCCAAGTCTCACCGCCACACATCCATCAGCCAGTGATCATCTTTCTTAAATGCAAGCTCCTTCTCCCGCGTGGCTTCTGGCAACTGAAGGATAGCCTCGATCCTTGGAAAGGTAGAGTCGTAGGTCATGGGGAAGTCAGTGCAGAGCTTCCTTATGCCTTCCAGAGACTGCAACAGGTCTAAGAACTTGTTGGTTGTTCGCATAGCCCGGCTAATTCCCATGTTTCTGATGTATAAGACTCATCATAACATGTCCTCTATGGTCTTCTCCAAGTTATTTCTACTTTCCATCTTATCAATCTGCTCCTTCGATAGCAGCTGAGGTGCGGCCATGGATGTGGTAGGAAGGTCATCTACTGAGGACCATTGCTGTATGTAATCTGTTAATGCCGCCACCTGCGCCCTGAGTTCATCCTTCGAGATCTTATCCTATTTTATCAAATGTATCACTGTAGCCACTGACTCCTCAAGGTGCCTGACTTTCTACTCTCTGGTGGAAGTTCCCAAGTCGATGGTGGAGATATTGTAACTCACCCCAGCCTAGCCAATCGTAGGTGTTGCTATTTGTGTCACTCGAGACCCAAAAGCATCCATCGTTACCCTGGATTAGATCTTGGGCTTCTTCTCCTTCTTTGTCATGGTTTGGGCTCGAGCCAAGATGGCCTCTAACCTTTCCCTTGGGTCCTTTAGCACAGGATTTTTTCTTTCAAGTTGCCTCTCTAACCACTTGGGCATAGTAGATTTTCCCTTGGGTGAATCGTGGTCACCTTCACCCTTCTCGGTCAAGGCCAAGATTTCTACTCCTTTTCCTTCTAGGGATTTTCCTTTCTCCCTGGCAGCATCTCCCTCCTCCTCATCGGAGTCCTGGACGAATACGAGGTGTTTAATAGGAAGCCTAGCGGATAGTTGCTGCATGGGACTCTCTTTTCTTGTTGTTTCTTCTTCCTTCCTTTCCTCAGTATACTCAGCCTTAGGGCTTCTAACAACATGGGTTCTAGCCTCAGGTAAATCCTCTTGATGTTGTTTTTTTGGTGGCTACCCTTCTTCATCATGGGGTGACCCTTCTGCCTCTGTCTCGGTGTCTTTCAGCTATTGTACCATCTCCTCCTCAAGGTTATTGTCAAAGTTTTGTATGATTACCTTAGCACCAGAGCTATCTTCCTTGTCCCCACTCTCAGAAGAGCCTATTCCCTCCTCCTCATAAGCCACCTTATCAATGGTTCAGTGCTCATACTCCAGGTTCTCATGGTACTCATCGGCCTCCTCATCGATAGGCTTCGAGGCTTCCCGCTCTCATTCCTCCCACTCCTTAGAGATTAGCATGGTGGCGTCCATACTTAGCATCCTTGTCAGTGGTTGTGAACTCTAAGCAGTAGCAAGGACTTGTGAAAGGGCTGCTTGGAGAGTCAGATCCATTAGGATCTCAGAGAGCTCAGTAGAAAGATTCTGCATGTGTCTTGAGAGAGCCTCAGGCATGGTGGCAGTGGGAATAGGTGTCGTTATTGTTGCTAGAGGGAGTGATGTGATTGGTGACATGGCAGTAGAGGAAGGGGGAGTAGTCATGGTGGAAAAGGAGTCAATAACTATTATACACTTGGCCAGAGGTGAAGGGGCAAGATGGATAGAAATATCCATTGTCGGCGGGGATACAACAATCAAAGCCAGGGAGGTAGGTGGTGCAACAGGAGGGTAGGGAGAGCCAAGAGAGGCTGCAATTAATCCATACCCTTTGCTTCCTCCTCTTGGGTTGAGGGTTGTTCTATAGTGCTCCCTGCTTGTTTGAGTCTTTTGGGAGGTGAGCCTCTCATTTCTTTCCTTGCATAGACCTTGGGGTCTAGGGATTGTTCAGTTTCTGTCCCTTTTCTCTTCTTGGACCTGGTGACTAGAGGGGACTTGGAGGTCCTGCCAGTTGAAGTGGTGGTAGCAACATTCTCTATGGAATTTGGCTCACTTTTGAGCCCTTCATAAGTCAAAATTATTCCTTGCCGCTTTAACTGAGCTACCTGCCCATCAATCCACTCCTTGGTATGAACCAAGATTGGCTAGGTTATGGTATCC
>VDFB02047716.1:0-25465 GCA_007258455.2 Sequoia sempervirens | reverse complement strand
ATTTTGAGGTTTAGCATACCCACTTGCTCCTATGTCCCCTACACCTTTCCTTCTTAATACTCTTTTCAATTGGTTTCTCCAATAATCAAAATTATCACCTTTAAATTGTGGAACTGGTAGTATTCCATTGTTAGTAGCAGGATCTTGAACTGTGGTGAAGGAGCTTTAGATCTGAACTTGTCTAGTGTAACTCTCACTTGCACTAATAAACACTTGTGCTGATAAACCCTCTCTTAAAAATTATGTATGGAATAGGGGCTACTCTGAAATATATTCTTTTATTCTGGACCGCTTCTGAATTTTCATTACAACCTTGAATCACATTACAAACATTAATATCTTCTGATTTTTACTTCTACTAATAATCAGCACATGGATGACTTTTTTAGGGTTTACAATTACCTAAAAATAACTGAAACGAAACAACTAAATTAAGTGGCATTCGTGCTGTTTTCCAATTGGGCAATTAAAGCTTAAAAAACATGAAAAATAGGCATCCAAAAACAGTAGATTGCCCTCCTATAAATGGCTCCTAAAAATACCAAAAAACAACTTGAAAAAATCTGTGATCAATTTTCATGTAAACTAAGCAACTAATTTATAAGAATATACTATAAAATATCTTCCTAAAAATAGTCACGCCAAAATTTCCGGTGAACTGTAGAATGTATGAAAATGTCTTCAGCAGCATAAGACTTCATCAGCAACTGCTATTATTTTTGTCAGCAACTGAGCTAACTTCAGTAGGAATTTAGACTCCAGCAGCAGCGGTTCAACTTCATGAGCATCACTTAATTTCATTAGCATCACTTCATCAACATCTCTTATCCAACAGCATTCAGCTGATTTGACATCAAATTTTCCTACAATTAGTACTTATTTATTGGCTTTCAAACCAAATCTTCTCTCTATGGCAATGTCAAATAAGTTTTATTTCAAGCTTTCCTTAATAAATAGTTATGGAAACAAGATGAAAAAACACATTCCAAAATGTAATGTTAATCAAATCTTATCAGATTGTATCCTAAAAGAACCTATGGAAATTCTAAGTTTGAAATTATGTTCTAGAATTCTAAGTCAGATTTATTTCTTTTGTATCAAATGTGTTGATTGCAGAACATTTATAGATTTCGATGTCATGCAAATAAGGGAATGAAGTCCCATTTATATGTGGGAGACACGCCTCAAGGAGAGACGCGTCTCATTAGAGGACGTGTCTCCACTACGCGTCTCATGAGAGGGCACGGGATGTGTCCCTTGAGCGCGCGGGCTCCCTTAACAACCGAAACCATTCGGTGTTATCCATAGACTAAGATGTGTGTATTTAACAAACAGCAATCATCTAATATGAATTCCGATTTATCCATTTGCAAATTTCGATCATCATCATCTGAAATTCGAATAACATATTTGATGGTTTTATATTTTAAGAACAGTTTAGTTAAATATAAATGATGATGATGCATGAATGCAATCATCATTGATATCTGACCGAAGCTATCTTATATCAACACTCCCTCTTAGCTAGGGAAGATATTCCAAATCAAATAAGTGGAGATATCACCTTCACACGTGATATCGAAGATGTGATATGTTTTCTCAAGATTGTCAAGTCACATGACATTCTTCATAATCACATCTTCATTATGGTATGTGCAATAACATCAAGTCACATGATGTCTACCATAATAATTCATGGCATATCCACAGATATATATAGTTATCCACCATGATTATCTCTTAAGGATCACAATGATCTTCAAATGACATCAAGTCCCATGATATCCATCAAAGTTTTAAGAGATACTATCATGAGTATGTCCACGATATCAAGCTCACATGATATCTATCATGATAGTTCAACTCATCATTGTAGAGTCAGTCACTTTACAATGTTCACATACAAGTGTTCATTATTAGAAAGATCAGTCACCTTCTTCAATAATGTACATTGTGGGGATGGGCCCATAAGGTCATGGAATCACACACATGACAAAAGAGTTTACACATTAAATATCTTTGTTATACTTGTACAACTTCTAAAACAATTTTGAATTTCAAACATAATGATCACTGCATTCTCAACAATGCTTCTTCCCCAAGTGTCTCAACCTTGATTCTGAGAGAGGTTTGGTGAGAATGTCCTCGTTGTTTGATCATTTGTACTACTGATATCTAACCGATCACATTCCTTTCTACCATGTCTCTTACATAATGGTAGGGGATCTCAATGTGCTTAGATCTATCATGGAATACTGGATTTACAAAGAGTTTGATGCAACTCTAATTATCACAATGAATGATGGTAGGATTCAAGGGCTCACTAAAGAGTCCCACAAGCACTCGAGCTTATATCGCTTCTTGCCCCCTAGCTGCAATGTATTTAGCTTCGGCCAAGCTTTGAGCTATCAAGACTGCTGCAGACCAAGAGATCATATTTTATCCCAAATTGAAGCAACATCCCGACAAAGCTTTTCCAAGCACTTCCAAACTTCAATCAATCAGAGATCCATGTAGATCTAGTTGATTATTTTGTAAAGAAGACCATATCCAATAGTGCCTTGGAAGATATCTCAATATATGCTCTCATGCCCATAAGGTGAATTTCCTTTGGCTCACACATGAACTGGCTTAGAGCATTCAATACATAGCAAAAATCAGGTCTAGCGTTAACCAAGTACATCAATGATCCAATCATTTGTCTATATAGAGTGGTATCTGTACACTTAGATTCTGCTGCTACTTCTTTTAGTTTGTGAAAGTTGGTTTCCATAGGTGTAGACATGGGTCTACTATCCAACATTCCAAACCTCTTTAGAATATCAATAGTATACTTCCCTTGGTTTAGTATGATGCCACTTGATTTTTGCCATACTTCTAAACCTAGGAAGTAGTGTAAGATGCCCAAGTCTTTCATGTCAAATTTTGAAGTTAGATCCTTCTTTCCTTGATCAATGAGGTGATCTTCTCTTGTTATCAGTAGGTCATCAACATATAAAATAATTATTAACATATCACCTTTGATTACCTTGAAGTAAAGATTTGGATCTGCATCATTCTTGGAGAATCCTAGTCCCAAGAGGTAGCTGTCAATTCTTTCATACTAGGCCCTGGGTGCCTTTTTAAGTCCATAGAGTGCTTTCTTTAATCTACATATATGTGAGTCAAGTTTATGTATCACAAAACCTTTAGGTTGTTCTAGATAGACTTCCTCTTCAATGGTTCCATTTAGGAATATAGCCTTCAAGAACCATTTGATGGATTCTCCTGTTCTCGGTCACGCGAATGGCTATTAGTGCTCTCTAACAAATGTGTAATGGGTATTATAAATGTTTCTTCATAATCAATGCTCTCTTGTGTGAAAGGTAAACCCTCCTTGCCACAAAATGTGCCTTTATGTTTTTCTATACTACCATCAACAAATAATATGTTTGATTTTGAAGAGCCATTTAGAAGAGAACAGATTTCTCTTTTGGTCTAGGCACTATATCCCATACATCATTCTTTATAATGGATTGATACTCTTCCATCATAGCATCCTTCCATACTTGATGTCTGAAGGCTTCTAAAACACTGGTGGGTTGTGAATTTATGATGTCATTCATTAGAGCAACATAGCTTGAGAACCATTTGGGTATTTTACTCTCCCTAAATGTTCCTTTGGGTGCTGCAAGATTCTCAGCTTCTTTGATCATCTTTCTAGCCCAAAGTGGCCTCTTCTTGATGTTTTCATTTGCATTCTCATCTGAAGTAGATTGAAGTTCATTTGGCATTTCCTCAGGATACTCCCTCTGAATCTTAGGAGTAGGTTCCACTTCTAATACCCTAGGGGAATAATTTTCTATCTCACTAGAACTTCTTGCCCTTTTGAATGCAATGTCTTCTTTAAAGATGACATCTCTACTCAATTGAATTTATTTCTGCCTAGGTATGAATATCCTGTAGGCCTTGGAGGTTTCACTATATCCCATAAATACCCCTTTCTTTCTAGAAGGTACTAGTTTGAATCTCTTCTCCTTGGGCACATGAATATAGACTGGGCAACCAAAAATCCTAAAGTGACTAATATCAGGTCTTAGGATAGTAAATGCTTCTTCAGGAGTTTTTTTATCTAGGTGAGAATGAGGACATCTATTTTGGATGTAGATTGTAGTTCTAGAGGCTTTTGCCCATAATGAGGTTTCAATGTTTTGGTCAAGCAACATTGCTTTTGCAGCTTCTACAATGGTTCTGTGTTTCCTTTCAGTAACCCCATTTTGTTGAGGGTTGTAGGCTATTGTAAACTCCCTCTTAATCCCATCATTCATGCAGAACTCCTTAAAGATTTCAGAGGTGTATTCTTTCCCATTTTTTGTCCTTAAGATTTTTATTTTCTTCCTAGAGAAGTTTTCAGTAAGAGCTTTGAACTCCTTGAACCTCTTAAGGATTTCTATTGACTCTTTACACTTAAGAAAGTAAATCTAGGTCTTCCTAGAGAAGTCATCTATAAATATGACATAGTATAGGAAGCCTACCTTGGAGGGTATAGACATGGGTCCACATAAATCAGAGTGGAACAATTCTAATACATTTTGGGTTTTTTCTCAAGCTATTGTGAAAGGATCCCTTTGTATTCTTTCCTAGGGCACAACCTTTACAAGTTCCTTCATGAGTTGGTTTTAACTTAGGTAATCCTGTTACAAGTTTTTCTATGGAAGATAGGGCATGGAAATGAAGGTGTCCTAGAATCTTCTATGCCAAATTTCATTTGAATCAGAAGTATCAAGGGTAAGGGCTTGCTTGACTTCAGTGCATAGTTTATAAAGATAACCTTGTCTTACACCTATGGTTAGAGCTTTCTTTATAGTTGAGTTCTTAGGCCATCCTGGAACTTTCCCATCCATAAAGGTAACCCTATATCCATTGTCTTCAAGAGCAGAGATGGATATTAGATTCCTCTTTATTCCAGGTACGAATAAAACTCTAGTGAGTTGAAGGGAGAGACCAGATTTCAATGTGATGGAGCAAGTTCCAACCCCTTTTACTGGATGTGCAGAATCATCCCCAATTGTTACTTCTTCATCAGTCTCTTTAGTCATAGTGTCTAAGTGTTCTCTAAACCCTGTGATGTGCCTCGAAGAACCACTATCAATCACCCAGTTGTTGATATTGTTAGATACTTGACTTGATAAGGCTGAATAGAATACAAATTTCTCAGAATCATGGTCTGAATTTGACTTTCCTACTTTAGCAAATGATGCTTGTTGATTTGATCTGTCCAGGCACTTCATTGCATAGTGCCCATATTGATCACATCTAAAACATTGTATTTAAGAGATGTCTTTCTTCTTCTTGAATGACCCTTTTCCATGGGAATTTCTCTTTCTCTTAAATGATCCTTTCCCGTAAGAGTTTTTCTTACCCCTTTTATTAGATGATGTGTTGAGCACTTGAATGTCCTCATCTATGGGTTTTTGTTTGTTTTCTTTTGTTGAGAGTCTTGTTTCCTCTTGAAGGCAGTCTGTTCTTAGCCTATCAAACTTGGGGAGTTTAGATCTCGCACTTATTCCTTGAACAAATGGCTCCCATGAGTTTGGTAGGCCTCCTAGTGCAATTAGTGTTAACTCTTTGCTATCAATTTGATATCCAATTGTAGATAATTGATCCCTTAGTTCAATGATCCTCATGAAGTATGCATTAATAGTTTCTCCTTTGTTTATTTGGACATTGTTGATTTGCCTCTTTAATGCAAGAGTCCTACAGGTGTTGTTTATCTCATAGGTGCTCTCAAGGGATTTGAACATTAGATATGCAGTTTCATGTTTTGCTAGAATAGGTACTATGTGGTCCCTAACTGCATCTACTAAGATTTTCATGGCTTTTTCATTATTCTCAATCCATTGAGTTTTCTCAGGATCATCCTCTGGTTCCCTCTTGTTTTCTCTCACAAATGAGTCTAACTTATTTTCTTTGAGAATCATCATGATTCTGAATTTCCATGAGGTGAAGTTGTTTGCTCCCTCAAGACGATCTTCAAATCTGATCACACTTGACATTATGAAGAATGTGATGTAAATTCGATTTTTCAAAAATACGAATTTTTTCTAAGTAATCTGATATCTAGATTTGATTTGGATTCACTCAACTTGGCTCTGATACCATGTAAATGTTAATCAAATCTTATCAGATTGTATCCTAAAAGAACCTATGGAAATTCTAAGTTTGAAATTATGTTCTAGAATTCTAAGTCAGATTTATTTCTTTTGTATCAAATGTGCTGATTGCAGAACATTTATAGATTTCGATGTCTTGCAAATAAGGGAATGAAGTCCCATTTATATGTGGGAGACACGCCTCAAGGAGAGATGCGTCTCATGAGAGGACGTGTCCCTTGAGCGCGCGGGCTCCCTTAACAACCAAAACCATTCGGTGTTATCCATAGACTAAGATGTGTGTATTTAACAAACAACAATCATCTAATATGAATTCCGATTTATCCATTTGCAAATTTTGATCATCATCATCTGAAATTCGAATAACTTATTTGATGGTTTTATATTTTAAGAATAGTTTGGTTAAATATAAATGATGATGATGCATGAATGCAATCATCATTTATATCTGACCGAAGCTATCTTAAATCAACACAAAACATGGGATATTATTTGAAAATATAGTTAGTCCCTAAGATATATTGATTTTCATGTCAAGACTTTTCACCTTTATGGCAATCCCAAATAGGAACCAATTCAAGTTTTCCTTGATAAATAGTTCTCTAAACATATTCCAAAACATGGCAGTGTTAGTGTGATACCAATCCAGATAAACTAACTTGTGATTAAAAAGGTACAAAGTCAACTGAATTATTGTGTCATACCCCGCCAAGTTAGATTGCAACACTTACAGAAATCACAGCATTTATTGGATCACAGCATTAAATTATAACATGGGCAATGTAAATATGGTGGCGCCCAGATAAAAATAATAAAAGCATTTAAATGAAATTAATTATTAAATTGATAGTATCATGGGCTGCGATTCCTAAAGACATTTAATTAAATATTAAAAGGGTTCGAGTCATTGATCAAGGGTGAATAGTTGTGACTCTTTCAAAAGGCAGAAATCATGAAAGGTTGTGACTCCCTCAAGAAGAAGATATAAAGGGGAGATCATTTCTTGGGGAAGAGATCATTCATTCAAGCATCATTCAACATTAACTTGCTAATCCATCAAGAAATATCACCGTGTTAATAATCTAGCAACTATCATAATCAGTTTTGAATTTTATGGCGGTCTTGCAAATAGGAGGACCTAAACCCTTCCAAGTTCACAAGAGGATAAGGGTGAAAACTGTTATTGCTCTTATCAAGTTTGGACGAAAACCCAAATCTTGGTCAAGGAGGATGAAAACCCTCCAACGTGGACTAAGGGTTGGAAGGATGAAAACCCTTTCATGCTCTTGGCAAGTTAAGGATGAAAACCCTTGATATTGCCACTGTTGAGTTAGGGATGAAAACCTCTAATTCAGCAGATTTGTAAGTATTTCCAAAGAATTCACGATACGATTGATTTTGAGAATTGTGCTATGATTAATTGATCTAAAGATTATCATAAATTCTTAATCTTTAATTAAAAGCTATTATCATTTTGAGTAAATTTTGTTTTAAGGTTAAAAAACAGGAATATCCCAAAAAAGGGACATTACATATTGTTACAAAGTAGGATAGAAAAATGTTTGTTCAACTTGAACAGACTACCATCCATCTTGCTAATTTATATAATTACATGAATGATAATTGACTTGATCTATTGTCATCAGGTAAATCAAAACTGGATTTCAGAATGAGTCAACTGAGAACATGAGAAATATTTATTGCATATTGCTATGGATAGGCTGATCCTATTTGTGCAGAACACTTCAAAAGGTAGGCTACTATATTTATTACTGTCCTTGTGTGGTGGATTCTACAACATCTATGGGTTTTGGGCACCTACACACAATGGAATGGAGTTAGAAAATAACACTAAAGATTCCCTGTAAATGTTAATGAAACAAACAAATAGCATGGATGGACAAGGCAATTTAAAAGAGGAACATACATGTACTGTAACATATAGTCCTACAACAATTTTGTAACAAGACCTATCTCATGTGATACCACTGGATAGTAACAATTTCATATTATTAAGCTGGAGCCAGGTGCCCAACTGGTCATTATTTTTCTGCACAGGCATCTAAAGTAAATTGAGGATGAAATTAGAAAGAATATTACAAGAACTAGTAGACATGGCTCAGTAGTACCTAAGATAAGTCCTCTGCCTCTCTAGTAGTGTTTACAAGGAATACAAATGTCTCCTTAAGTATTTGCATTGACTACGGTGAGTACGACAAGAGGACCATCAAAACCAGTTTCTGTTCCATGTAAAGATGAGCTGTTTGCTGAGTTACATGGTGCAGCTGTGTTCATAAAGATTGATTTGAGATATCCCCATATGAAGATTGAGAGAATGCGACTGATTTAAGTCTGTCTTTGGACTCATTATGTTTACCAAAAATAGATACATTGAACCTTAATCTTCAACCTTTCTTTGAGGAGGATTATTTTCTTGGTATACTGTTTGGTTATAATTTTGATGAAGTATGGCATTGTTGCAGTTTTTTCTTGATTACTGCAATGTGGTTTAGATCATAGAAGCAAATATCTTTCTCAGAATTTCTTGGCAAACCAAGAGAAAAAGATGTTTTCCAATTCTCAGGATAAAATCAGGAGAAAAAACAGGTAAAATATCGGGAACCCAAAAAATGGAGAAAAAAAAGGAAAAAGAGAAATAACTGATGATTATTTCATTTAAAACCATCCTAATTACATATAGAGTGAGACTGTGAGAGAGTGAAACTGTGGAAGTAAAGGAAATTGTAGACATGAATTTTGAAATTTTGGATTTTTCTCATTAATTTGGAGATTGTTGATTACAGTGTACACTGCAAAGTGCATTACTACATAGTTCGACTTAAAGTTCAAACCCTTAAAATTAATTACAAACTACAAAATTCAAATGTCAAGCTACAACTTATAAATGTTTTCGCTCCAATACTTACCATTTTCACAATTGTTCATCAATTATATTTTCTAATCAGATATGCAAGGTAGACAAACTGCTAAGAAAATGAAGGTCTCTTTTGAGACAGAAATCTCAAGTCATGGCTCATCTCTTTAGTCACTTTAATCAGTGATATGGAATAAGGCATGTGGTTTTAGTGGTGTATTTGAAGAGAATGCATGAATGTGGTAAAATCCATATAATTTTTATTTGGTTTAGTTGTTGCTTTAACATTTGCTAAACAGATATGCAGAGTAGATAATCTGCTAAGAATATGAAGTTCACTTTTGAGACATAAAACTAGAACCACAACTTGTATCTTTAGTCTCTTAAATCTCTTATATCAGTGATGACACAAAATAGGGCATATTGATTTAGTGTTATATTTGAAAAGAATGCATGACCTTGGTACAGTCAGTGCAACTTTTTGGTTGGCTTAATCGTTGCTGCAGCATTCCCAAAAAGACTGGAATTGGTGCTAGAGTGTGCAAAAGCAAGAGGCCATTTCCATGTCAGAGCATTTCAATTTTTTTGAAGATATGTTGGTATTAATGATATTAGAGAATTTTGTTGATCATTTTATTAAAGCTGAGGAATGCATAGATGCAAATTGGATAAAGAATCTAAAATTTCATTTCATTGTAATGATCCATCATCCAACCTAAGATGGATCTTGGAAGAGCATGGGAATTTATAATCCTACTCATCAAGGTGGGAATTGAAAAAGGCTACATCCAGTTCAAGGGTAGGATATTAATTCCGGTGGGCGAGACCAGTTAGTTACAACACAAGCAACTTAGTTGAATTTGTTTCGCTAGAAAATACTATATGAACCTCCTGTGTAGTATACATCCTTAGCTGAAACCATGCCCTAAAACCCTAAAAAATAGGCCAAAACTCAGAAAAAATCACAGAGCAGAATAGTAAAAAATTTTGAGCAGAGTCCACAGGCATATTATATAGGGTAAAAACAAAAATATTGGATTTTCTTGATCAAAATATCATTTGATCAGTATTTATCAAAATATCGTGAATTTCTCAGCGACTGCAGTGAGAAATGATATTTCACGAGATTTTTGTGGGAACTGCTTCTATGGTTTAGAATCTTTAGATATTGTAGTTTCCTGATTATCTCAGTTTTTTGGTTAAAAATAAACCAGTTTTAGAATTTTGATGTCAGTTTTTTTCAATTTCTGCTGTAGTTTTTCCTTTTAATATAATTTTAAAGATTTTGGGTATGAATGGATGTGTCAAAGCTACTTTCTTGGCCACATTCTTGAGATCAGCAGTAACATTCTGTGTCAAAGGAGCCTTTGCTAGTTCAATGGGAAAATTAAGGATAGCATGAACTAGATGAACAATGGTATCATGACCACAATAATTGCTATGATTCTAGTTTGTATTTAGGGTGAAAACTTAAAGACTTTGCTTATTTGTATTAGAAAATATAATAATATGTTAAAGACATATCAATGGGTCATCGGAATACCATAGGTGTTACATGGAATCTGGTCAGAGAGGTCAGAATGGAGAAATTACATGGAATATAGTCATAGTAGTTAAAAAGTAATGAGAGAATTATCAAACGTCTTATAGATGTCACGGGAAGTTCCAAAATTATTGAGGTATTTATAAAGCATCTCAGATGTCATGGGCAATTAAAAACCTAATTGAGACTTACAAAGCATGTTAGGTGTCCCAGGGAGTTTCAAAGAATTGTCATAATTATTAATCAGGAAGATCATAAGATTGAATTATAAACTATAAGTATAAATCTAAGTTACTGAATTGTCTGAATATAACCCTGTTTCTGGGTATGGGTCGTACCCAAATCGGGTACCGATTGGAATTGCCTGCGAATCGGGTAGGGTTTGGGTTTTTCCAGGTGTGGATTTTAACTTGAACCAAGTCAGCGTCAATGAATATTTTAAAGCATTTTTAAAGTTTTGTGTAGATGAAACCCTTCTCCATACACCTGCAGGAAAAACTCCCAATTTGTCAACGACAGAACTTACTCAAATCCAGCGTATCTACCATGCTGCAAATTTTGTTTTTAATATTCTAATTTAATTCAGTAATATTTATTTGGGTGGACCTGGGGACTAAGTCTCTGTGCTGTCCAAGCTGTTGGTTTCCCTATGGGATTCTCTTCCGCTCACCGTGCCCCGAGTAATGTGTGGAAAACAGAGAATAAAATGAATACAGTAATATTTATACTGTTTTTCAATTTATATAAATATATTTATAGAATGTTTCTTAATTTTTATTATTTTAATTTTGTTTTTTAATTTTTTAATTGAGTATATATCTAATATGTAATTTAAAATAATTTAATAATTAATATTGTAAAATAGTTTTAAAATTTAAACTATTATATATTATATCAGTATATTTTTTATTAAGCTATATGTTAATATTTATATAATAAAATTATAAATTAAAAGTAATATAAAACTTAAAAAAATAAAATTAAAAACTTGTATATTTATATAACATTGTTAAATATAAATATATTTATTTTTAATTTATAATGTATATATTTTATTCTTAATATATATATATTATTTATAATTAATAAATTTAATTTTTATTAATATATATTTATGATTTTTATATTTTTTTTGTACAGATGTATCCGAACGTACCCAACCCCCAATTTTTTTTTGCCGTACCAACGTATCTGATTCCGTATCCAATTCCCATTCGCCAACTTAGGTATAAACTTGTCTATATGATAGAAAGAAACTATAAAAAAATGACATTAAGCCTAAGATTCTGGAATGTCTTGAATGTTTTTGTGGCCTGGTGATGTTTTTATGTTGATAGTCTGAGGAAAGAATGTTTGTGGCCAAGTGCAGCAGTCATGAAATTATTCTTTATTTTGTATGCTTTCTGAAAATGCTAAGGGGCCATAGTTGTTGCCTATATCTTCTCATGAAAGTTTTTTTTATTTTGTATGCTTTCTGTAAAATGTTATTTGAATTCTTTTTGGTTGGTGTGTATTTCCAAAAAATTCTTTTAGTTTTAAGAATGAGTAAAATATTGAATTTCTATTACAGATTTGTAAACTCTGCTGTGGTATCCCTGTTGCTTATTTTTAGTTGATAAAAGTTGGTCTAGATGTTTTTGTTAACGAGCATTTATGTGCACCATTACATATAGGAAAACTTGGGGCATAGATTAAAGCCCCTGTCGTGGTGCATAATATTGGAAAAATGAGACGTAGATAAATTTGTTTTGCCAAAGATCTCATCTGAGTTTTGTTATACAGAATAATCTACACGAATTCTTTTGAGTAGCCAAATCATGATGAGTAAACATAGAATTGATAGTGTTGTTGAAGTAACTTCTGATTGACTTTTGATGTTCTAGTTTATTGTTTGATCAATTTTGAAGACACAAACTGCTATACTGTGATTTGCAGAAGACATCTGTGCTTTGAGAAAGCATTGTGTCTGGTTACCTTTTGTAATGTTACCAATAAGTATGATGTTTTGAAGTGGTGGAAATCTGGAATTTCTTGAACCTAATGTGCTAATCTGGGCTGCTTGGTTCTCATTGTTTCTTTGTAAATTATGTATGCCATGAACATGTTTGAATTTTCTTTTTAGAATTTCTGTAATTCTCTAATTTAAAACTTATACTATTTCAAAAGTGGTACAATCAGATGGCTGAATTAATGACAAACACCTCAGAATTTCTTATGAATGGCTTATTTTGTTAAAGGTATGCAGCTATATGTGCGCTGTCACTTCTTTTTTCCTCCACTAAATATAAATGAGTACAACCGCCGCGTAATGGCTTTGGTGTGCTGTGAAGCTCAGGTATGCAGTACTGCATGAACAAACAAATAGATTGACTGTAATTTTTTAGTAAATGTATTGTTGTTCAAGAAAGTTTTATATACTCTAGAGATTCTGTATCATTTGCTGTTTCAAGGATTTTGAATAAAAGTGGTATATTTTGTTGATTAATAGTTACTTCCAAGCCTTTTGGAACATTCTTTAAGCTGTTATGGTCTGCTTTCCTATAATCAGAGTTGTAATGTAAGTGGCATTGTGACTACAGTGTTCCCTGTAAAACATTTAAAGAGTTATGCTTCCCTATATTGAACATGATATATTCCACCCTTTTTTTTAAAGCAATTAGTGTTTTTGTTTTACTTCCTTGAACGAGTATATAGTAAATGAATTAGTTTGATTCTAAATTTCTTGCTCTTTGTTTCCTTCCATAGGCCCATGCCATATGGGTTGAATGTCTAGAGGAGTTGCAATTTAAGGGGATAGAAACTGTAGAGGTTGACTTCAAATACTTAATTTTTGTGAGCGTCGTTGATATTGGGGTGAACTATCAAGTATTGAGTATCATGGAATACTGGGTGAACTAAATGTTATGAACAATTATGATTTCTCATGGCATCCTTATTCTTTATAAAAACTATACAGCTATTCAACTTGGTAATCTACAACTCCATGCAATGAGGGTTGCATTATGTAGATTTGGGTTAAGTAATTTTACCCTCGCTTACTCTTCTTTCCTGCTATTAATTCCTTTTGGGCATATTATGTGAGGTAACAGATGCCATAAAAATTTATGAGTGCTTTTGTTCTTTTTGCATAGCATTTCCCATGTACGATGTTCAACTTTCCTTTTCATTAATTTCCACTATTGATTTATTAGCCAACAATTGTTCATGCTTTTTTGATGTAAAAGAATTTACTTTGTGACAGATGAATAAGAAAAAATAATCTCTATAAACAATGATTCTATTTGTTCATGCTTTTTTGATATAAGGAATCTATGTTACATGATGTTTCGGGGAAGATAGGGAACAACAGGATGCATTAGTAGTATTGCAAAAGTTTATCCCTGGATTTAGCAAATGGGAGGAGACCCTCATACATATATGATTATCTCATCCTTGCGCTCCTCCCCCATCCATTTTCCGTCTCTCTCTCTCTCTCTCTCTATGTAATGCCCTTGCTATATGTGTGATTAATTATTGGCCAGTTGCCACTAGACTGCAATAATACAACGCCTCACAGCTACAAACACTTGAACATGATGGTGCAATATTATGGTCTCAGTTCATATGATTCAGAGACAATGCTGATTTTCTGATTACAATTAAGAGTCAAACGGAAATCACACACAATGACAGCTACAGCACACATAAACAGTGAATAACAATCTGATTTTATTTATTCTCATCATAGATTTGATTTCTTACACCAAAATGACCAGGTTAAGGGCTGTGCGCTCAGATAAAAAAAGGATTAAATTATCACTTGCTGACTTCAGCATATCTGGGCAATTTGGGATGTGAATGAGACCTTCCTTTGCAGCAACAGTCCCAGATTTTGCTCCCTAAGAGATCGGACAGGTCGATGCAGTTTGAATGGTTCTGGGAAATGATATTTGCTATTTTCAATCTTCCACAGGTGTGACCAGATTGTTAGTTTTAGGATCAGAAGTTAGATAGGCAGATTTTAATTCAATTTCAAACAAATAGACACAGCATATACCCTGGGAAAACCCTCCACTTGAGGGAGAAAACCCCAGCAACAATATATCACTTATATATTGAATATGAATCAACAATGTTCTTTACAATGAGGCCGATTACAAGGCCAAATGTTAGCACCAAAGCTTGATGCAATCTCAGATTATTATATTGCTCTTCCTTGATATCAAATTCAGCCTTCTTGTAAACTTCGATCTGCACTTGAAGAAATTCTCACACCTATGATGTCGACTATGAAAGTGATGTAAAAAATAATAATGAATGATTGTCAAACAGCATTGCATGTATATACAAGACGAAGAGGAGTCTTCTAAACATCACGTCTCTTCTAGATATCATGTCGGCCTTCTTCATGAATCGATGTAACTCCACAAGGGTGGCGAATGAGTTGAGGTGGGCCTCAAACAAATTATTTAACAATAATTAAATATTATATTGTTCTCAAGTGAAGCGCCTCTTCACTTTAATATTGGCTTCAATAAATTAAATAGCTGATAAGGCTATATTGAATTTGTTGCTTTTATGAGTCTGTGAAGAAGTGAGGCCCGAGGCCGAAATATCAACACTTCCTTAGAGGGACTTTTCCACTTATCCATAATGTCATGGAGTCTCAACATGACATCACAATGGCTACCCCTATATGTGGAAATAGCTCATCACGGAGTCCACTCAACCTGATATCAACCATCATGGCTACTCCCATGGGCGGCGTTAAGCGTGCATAAGTGCCCATCATGGAATCAATTAAACGTGATGTCGTCATCTCATCATGACGTTCACCATGGCTACTCCCAGAGGGTGAATAAACACAAGTACAAGAAAAAATCATTACGGACTCTCTCAACATGATGTTGTCATGGAGTCACTCAACATGACATCCACCATGGCTACTCCCAGAGAGTGGAAACAAGGGCTTTCAATTCCTCGATTTCTTTCACGTGAAAGATGCATTAACAAGGGCTTACACCTCAAATATCTCTCATAGAGAATGATGCATTAAACAAGGGTTTTCACCTCAAATTTCTCTCACAAAGAAAAATGCATTAAAGCAAATCACAGAAGATCACTGATTCTGAGTCTCCCTCTCAGCTAGGGCTTCATTCTCCACAATTCCAAGCTTGTCTTAAAAGTGCACAAACTTTACTCTGGAGAGAGGCTTGGTGAGAATATCAGCCGTCTGCTCATCAATGCTAATGTATCTCATCTGGATGGCTTTTCTCATTACCATATCTCTAATATAGTGGTATTTGATCTCAACATGTTTTGTTTTGTCATGAAACACTGGGTTGATAGAAAGCTTCACACAACTTTGATTATCACAATGAATGACATTAGGCTCCAATGATTGTCCAAACAATCCTGCAAGGAGCTTTTGAAGCCACATTGCTTCTCGAGCTGCCACACAAGTTGCAATATACTCGGCCTCTGCGGTGCTTAGTGCCACTAAAGATTGCTTCCTGCTACACCAGGAGATCATCGTAGACCCCAAACTGAAGCAACATCCAGAGGTGCTCTTCCGATCAGCTACACACCCTGCCCAATCAGAATCAGAATATCCATGCAGCTTTAGGTCCACATCGGAAGAATATCTCAAGCCATACCCAACTCAGGCCATGCAAGTATCTCAGATATGTTTCTTCAAGTAACCAGATGTATTTTGCCTGCTCCACATGAACCTAATTAAGTGCACTCACTACATAGCACATCTGGTCTAGTATTGACTAGATACATCAATGATCCAATCAATCATTTGTACATAGTAGGATCCACTAGGATTTTGAACTAGCTGCGCACTCTTTTTAGCTTTTTGCAAAATTGGTCTCCATTGGCGTAGACATGGATTTGCAATCTAACATACCAAATCTCTTCAGGGTGTCTATTGTGTACTTCCCTTGACTCAAAATGATCGCATTAGCCCTATGCCATACTTTTAAACCAAGGAAGTAATGCATGTATCCAAGATCCTTCATCTCAAATTCAGAAGCTAACTCCTTCTTGCATTTGATAATGAGATGTTCTTTTCCTGTAAGAAATAGATCATCAACATAAAGAACCAAGATCAATGCCTCACCATCAATTACCTTGAAGTACAAATTTGAATCATCATTATTCTTGGAGAAGCCTAAGCTCAACAGGTATCGATCAATCCTCTCATAACAGCTAATCTAGGCCTCGCTTTAAGGCCATACAGCTTCTTCACCTACATAAACATGAGACTCCTTCCCATGAATTCCAAAGCCATCAGGTTGCTCAATGTATACCTCTTCTTCAATTACACCATTAAGGAATGCAGTCTTCACATCCATCTGATGTAACTTCCATCCTTTAGCTGTTGCAATAGCAATGATAGTCCTAATGGATGTATAACGAGCAACTGGAGCAAAGGTTTCTTCATAGTCTATTCCCTCTTTCTGAGAGAATCCTCTAGCCACAAACCTAGCCTTGTACTTCTCAATGCTTCCATCAACCGCATGCTTGATCTTGAAAAGCCACTTAGAAGATACAACAGATTTCCTTTCTGGTCTAGGTACTATGTCCCAAACATTGTTCTTGAGGATAGATTGATATTCTTCAGCCATAGCATCTCTCCATACTTGCTGACTTGAAGCTTCCTCAACACAGGAAGGCTTAGATTCAATAATTTGACTCATCAATGCAACATAGCTTGGAAACTTTTGTGGTCTCTTGCTCTAAATGTTCCTCTAGAAGCTGCAAACTTTCTGCCTCCTCAGATTTTGCCTAGCCCATAGAGGTCTCTTTCACCAATAACAATGTCTCTAGGCCCATCAGTTGGTTCCAAAGGCTCAACTGGATCACCATCTTCTTCTGGTTCAGTAGACTCCCTCCGAATCTCAGGAGTATGGTCAACTTCCATGTCCTAAGGAGTCTCTTGGTCTTCATTATCTATCTCCATGTGAGAGCCTTTAGATCTCTTGAATGCAACATCCTCTTCAAATGTAACATCCTTGTTGATCTCTATCAATTTTTGACCTGGAATGTATATCCTGTAGGCTTTTGAAGCCTCACTGTAGCCCACAAATATTCCCTTCTTGCTAGAAGGTTCCAACTTTGTCCTTTTATCTTTAGGCACATGAACGTACACAAGACAACCAAAGATTCTCAAATGACTGACTTCAAGCTTCACACCTGTGAAGGCTTCTTTAGGAGACATGTTCTCTAAAATATGACAAGGGCTCCGATTCTGTACACAGCTGTCCTAGATGCTTCAGCCCAAAGGAAGGTTTACAGATCTTGATCATGGATCATGGCTTTAGTTGCTTCTACAATGGATTTGTTCTTCCTTTCTGCACACCATTTTGCTGTGGATTGTAAGGGACACAAAACTCCCTCTTAATCCCTGCCTCAATACAAAAGTTACGAAAACCTCCAGTTCTCCTCTGTTGTCAGATCTTAGAACTTTGTTCCTCTTCTGGGACAAGTTCTCTACTTGAGCCTTACACTCCTTGAATTTCTCAAGTACCTTTTCAGATTCTTTAGTCTTTAAGAAATAAATCCAAGTCTTTCTAGAGTAGTCATCAATGAAAATTATATAACACAAAAAAACCACTCAAAGAAGCAACAAACATTGGACCACACAAATCAAAATGAATAAGATCTAGAATACATTTAGATCTACTCTCACTACTATGAAAAGGACCTTTAGTATTCTTACCCAATGCGCATCCTTGACAAATACCTTCATGCTCTTGGCTGAGTTTAGGAAGGCCTGTGACCATCTTCTCCATGGTTGGAAGTGCTCTGAAGTGAAGGTGAGCAAGTCTTCTATGCCAAAGCTCACATGAACTTGTTGAGTCATGCAACAAAGCTTGTATTGGACAAGTGGAAAGTCTATAGGGACTCTCTTTCCGAACACCAATCACTCGGGCAGTCTTGATGCTAGAGTTCTTCGGCCATGCAAGAACTTTTCCTTTAGAGAATGCAACTTGATATTCCTTGTCCTCCAAAGCTGAAATTGAGACAAGGTTCCGCTTGATGCCTGGTTCAAATAATACATTGCTCAACTGAAGAGAGATGCCGGAATCTAAGTGAAGGGAGGAGGTTCCAACACCTTTCACAAAATAGCATGCATCATCCCCAATTATAACTTGAATGCTTGTATCTCTCTCCACCAAATCTGAAAGATGTTCTCTAAATCCAGTGATGTGTTGAGAGGCACCACTATCAATCAACCAAGTGCTACTATATGTTGGAACATTGCTTGATAGGGCATAATAGAATAGAAATCCACTTGACTCCTTCTGAGGAGAGATCTCACCCACATCCGCAATTGAAGCATGCTGTTTGGGTCTAGTTGGACAATCTTTTGCATAGTGACCAAAATTGTCACATCTGAAACACTATATATGAGAGAGATCCTTCTTCTTCTTAGATGTAGGAGCACCATCTGATCTTCTATCTTTATTCCTCTTGAAGTTGCCATTCTTCCCTTCTCTTCCTTTCTTCTTCGAAGATTGAGCGGAAAGTACATGAATCTCTTCATTGGTAGAACTTTCTCCATTGCCTCTTGCTGCTAATCTCGATTCCTCTTGAATGCAATCTGCTCGCAAGCGATCAAACTTAGGTAGTTTTGATCTCCCACTGATACCTTGGATAAATGGCTCCCAAGATTGAGGAAGACCATTAAGAGCCAACATGACCAAATCCTTATCATCAACCATGTGACCAATGGCGCAAAGCTAATCTCTCAACTTAGTGATCTTCATGAAGAATGAGATGACGGACTCTCCTTTCGCCATCTTGATATGATGAAGCTGTTGCCTCAATGCATGAGCTCTGCTTGTATTATTAATCTCATATAATCCCTCCAAGGTCTTGAACATCTCTCTTGCTGTCTTCAACTTGGAGATGATCGGCACAAGGTGGTCCTTCACAAAATCTACCAAAATCTTCTTCGCCTTAGTGTCATTCTTCTTCCATTGTGATTTCTCATTCTCATCGGAAGGCTCGGGAACTTCGCTCTCCACGAACTCAGCAATTTCATTCTCTTCCAATGCAAGCAACACTCTAAACTTCCAAGAGGTGAAGTTGGAAGCACCTTCAAGTCTATCTTCAACTTTGAGCCCGTTCACCATTTTTGACGATAAGATAGACACGAGACGATGAGAACAAGAGTGAAAGATAATGCTGCTTATGTAAATCTGATCACGATCTTGCTTAAACCCGCTCTGATACCATGTTATTTTTAGGATCAGAAGTTAGATAGGCAGATTTTAATTCAATTTCAAACAAATAGACACAACATATACCCTGGGAAAACCCTCCACTTGAGGGAGAAAAACCCAGCAACAATATATCACTTATATATTGAATATGAATCAACAATGTTCTTTACAATGAGGCCGATTACAAGGCCAAATGTTAGCACCAAAGCTTGATACAATCTCAGATTATTATATTGCTCTTCCTTGATATTGAATTCAGCCTTATTGTAAACTTCTATCTGCACTTGAAGAAATTTGCATGCCTACGATGTCGACTATGAAAGTGATGTAAAAAATAATAATGAATGATTGTCAAACAGCATTGCATATATATACAAGACGAAGAGGAGTCTTCTAAACATCGCGTCTCTTCTAGATATCATGTCGGCCTTCTTCATGAATCAATGTAACTCCATAAGGGTGGCGAATGAGTTGAGGTGGGCCTCAAACAAATTATTTAACAATAATTAAATATTATATTGTTCTCAAGTGAAGCGCCTCTTCATTTTAATATTGGCTTCAATAAATTAAATAGCCGATAATTCTATATTGAATTTATTGCTTCATGAGTTGGGTGCTGGAAGTGAGGCCCGACGCTACAACATCAACACAGATCAGACTGTAATCTTCCTCTTCAAATGCAAAATACTAATGCCAGGCCCTTGTCATGAATAACAGCCACCAGTAGGGTATTAATGTGCATTAGCTAGTAACATTCATCAAGGGTTGCTTTCCTCGCTTAGATAACTTCCTTTGACTGGTGCCTACCTGCAAAAAATCTTATTAATGCACAAATGTGTTCTTCTGAGTGGCAAATGGATGCAGGCAGCTCTGAATTTTGACTGAGGGCAAATTGTAGGGATTGATTCCAGCACCCAGCAAACCCTGAAAATAGTATGCAAATCTCAAATTAGTCCCACTTGCAATTCCTGTCCAGAATTGCCAATAAAGAGGCAAGGGGTTTTGTTTTGACCTCTTTGAATAGTCAAGATAAGAGGGGTTTCGTCCTCCTAATTCACAGGTTTGCAGCCAAGGGATTCTGTCCTTGATGCAAACATCAGTTGTAAATTCAAAACTCATTCAAACAAATGAAATTCCATGATAAAATGAAAATGAAACCCTGGCCTTCAATTTATACCTACATTTTAGGATGTATGGGACCCAACATTGGGTGCCCAAATTTGAAAATTTAAATTTATTTTATTTTTTAATTATTATATTATTTATTATATAGGTCAGTGTTGAAAAACATTTTTTATTTTATCTTATAATTAATATAATTAATTATTGGAAAGAGGGGACATGACACACACACTATATATATGTATGTATATATTTCGCATTTAAAAAAAGTTACATGTATTTGTGTGGTTTTGTTTTTATAATTTTTTATAGCTGTTCTGTATATATATAAAATTACACAAGCAAAAGTGCACACACACACACTCGTGTGTGTATAATTACACAAACAAACACATAGATAGATGCTAAGTTATTGAGTACACCCCTTGGGGTTCTGGCCCGTACATAATTGGTTTGGGTACTGGTCCTACAACAAGAGCAGAAAAGGACCCATAGGGAACTTGGGGTGCTTAGGTTGGACCTTAGGTGAACTCAGTGTAGTCAATGTACAATTCCTATTATTATGTTTCAATAATATTGGTTATTCGACTATGTATTAATTGTTTGTATCAATTGGTTGTTGGCATAAGTGTTGGTTGGATGATGATTGTGTTCTTCTTGGCAACTATTGAGTCCTTTAAATATATGTGTATTGTCAAGGAAAGTGGTATGATGTAGTTGGATTGACTTTCATCCTTGCTTGACCATCTCTAGTCTTCTTTTGTAATATTCTTTTGAGCAAATAAAGATATACTTTACTCCTGTATTTGGTATGCGTTGTTGTCTCTATTATTAATTCATGTATTTATTTTATCAGATAGAGCAGTAAACATTTGGCACCATTGCCTTAAAAGAATCGGGTCTAATATAAGAGATTCATGCCCTTAGACCCCAATAATGGTGAGAAGAGACCACAAGCTGGTCAAGACCAAGAGATTAGGTGATCTTTAAGGATTGTAGAGCAAAGAGAATGAAGATTACGAGAAACACTTGAGGAAAATGCAATCATACGATTTTGAAGTCAAAGACCTTCCCAAGAGCATAATGAAATTGAAAAGTCAAGACAACCTTCTGTACGAGAGGGAAGTTGGGAGACAAAGTCACATTCCTTCATAGAATTGTACTAGAGTAACCTTCGAGACATTGAAAGGTTGTCAACTGAAGGAGAAGCAGCTGAGTCAAGGGTGTATAAAAGAAAATTTGAAGGTGAAACAAGTGCATAGAAGGCTGAAATTGAGGGAAGAGTTCAGGATTCCTACATGGTCGAGAGTGCAAGAGAAGCATCAGAACATCTGAATCAAAACTCCCTAGCAAGTAGATTCCAAGCACTAGGTTTGCATTAGATAAAAATCGTGGTAAACCCTAGTGGAGAAAAGCAAAAGTTCCCCAAGTTTACAGGCAATGGATTGGAGGATCCTATTAGGCATTGTAAGACTTGTGAAACATGAAACAATTTGGACGGTAATGGGAAAGAGTAATAACTGACCCCTAATTTTTTCAAAAACTTCACAACTTGTTAGTGTTAGCCAATACTTAAGGATAACCAATTGAAGTAAACTCCCTTCCACTTTCTGGTCACCCAAATCCGATGTGGGCAAGGTGAGAGCATACGATGGTAAGGTTACAATGCTACGCTGCTGAAATGAACCACTTGTTTAGTGAGGTGAGTATGAAATCTTAAAGCATAAGGAAACATCCGCTTATTTAGTGGGAATCTACAACTAGCAGGGAAGCCATTGGTGGCAAGCCAACCAAGCAAAGAAAGATTCTCTGCTTATTCAGCAAGTATGATGTGAAATGTAAAGAAAGCTCAACCGCTTATTCAGCAAGAGCGCCATTTATTTAGTGGGGTTAGAAATGATATGAAAAGTAAAGAAAGCTCAACTGCTTATTCAACGAGAGTGCCACTCATTCAGTGGGGTAATTAACAATAATCAAAAGAGCTGATTTACCGATGGTACTACCAATCGGTGTTACAAAGGAGCTCATTACAAATTGTTCCATAATGTCATAAACTGCTGTTACACTATGAAAATGATGATAACTTGTAGTACAACAACTCACAATGATACTCTAACACGAATATAAGTATTCCCCAACAAAATACAACAATGATACCTCAATGGAAAGACCCCCAAAGGTTTGCAGAAGGTCTGAAACGCTGCAGCTACAGGTCTGATATGAATTTGCAGGTCTGTTAATGATGCTGCAGCAGTCTGAAAACTCCAACCAGCAAGCTATCAATGGTCACAACTCAAACCAAACACCATAGAAGTCTCCCGAAATTCCTGCAAGGTGTTACCAAGGTCTAGGCGCTTCCACAACAAGTAAAACAGCAAGGAAAAGAGGTGGAAAGTACACAACTCCCAATGCAACTAGCCCCCAAAGTGGCACGGCCAGCTAAAAGGGCGACTAGCAAGGAAATATCACAAACACCTAAAAATCTGTAGTTTTGCAAGAGGGGGTTTCCAAGGAAGTTAAATCAGATTCTTCAATACCCACAAAAAGTCTTCTACTCCTCCAAACAGAGCGAGCAAAAACAATGGTACGGCCTAGGGTTGGGAAATAGCAACCAGCAAGAAGTATCTCATAAAAGTCTCCTCCAAACCCTTGAAAAACTCTGCAAGATTAGCTATCACACCAAATACATAACTCAAGAACATCAAATGAAGCCAAAACTGAAAGCAAACTGAAATCCATCAGCAATAAGCTCCAATTGTGATTCCTTCAATGAAGTCACACCCACGTCCAGCTAGGGAGTATCTTTCAACCTCAAAACAGGAAGCCACTTTGAAGGTTTTCGTCTTCAAATCCCTTGAAGGATTCAACCCTCACTCCAATAGTACTTCATTATCATAAGATTGCATAATCAAAATGAGAGCACAATGGGCCTTATATAGAAATTAGGACTCCGATTTCAAAATACCTTTCCCTCCAAATGGGATGCCCCTAATTTGAGAAAATATAATATTTAATTTTATTTTCACTTATCCCTCCATTTGGGCATCTAACTTAGGAAATATAGTTTCCCCTTTTTAAACCAACTAGGTTGTAAAGTCTAGGCGTGGGGTACAAGGGGTCAAATAATAACTTTATAACTTAAGTCATAATATTACCTTTTTTGAAGACTCAAGTCTTGGAGGACGAATAATAAGCTAAAAATATTAGAGCTCACCAAACTGAAACTACCAAGATTGGAAACCTTGTTCGGAATAGCTACCAGGACCAAGGGCCCAAAATAGCACTTTAAAAACAGTGTGTCCATACTTCGTATAAGCCCAAATTGAGATGCAATTGAACTTACTAAAAATAGTAAGTGCTAAAAATAGACATTACAAAAAATAGTAGTTATTGCCCACCAAAGATCTCAAAAAACCTAGAAAAACCCAAAAAACACTCTGACAATCCTTTGCAATTACCCCTTGAAAATGTTGGCAAGAATCCTTCAAGAATCTTGGAATCCATTGAAACACCTTTGAATAGCCTACGAGACTTCGAAATAGGCTAACGGTCACTAAAAAGCTTAGGGCTAAAAAGGGGACATTACATAAAGATGATAAAGCAATTTGGCTACGATCTTTTTTAAGCCATCTTGTGAGGTGTAGCGATTGATTGGTATACAAAAATTGACCAAGCCTCCCCAATTACATGGGAGAGATGAAAAAAGCTTTTGAGGAAGAGTTTAAATTGCTTCATGATGATAGTGAAATAGTAGAAAAAAATTACAATACAAAAGAAGGTAAGCACAAAAATATACGAGCTTATAATCATAGGCTTAAAAGAATTGCTTGTAAAGTTAGAAATAGAACTAGCCAATGGTCTCAAGAAAAAATGGTTCATTGAAGTTCTACTTCTGTTGTTCAGAAGAAAAATGAAGGTAGTACCACCCTCTTCCTATTCAAAAGCCTATTATTGAGCAATGGACATAGAAAGTGAAGATAAAATGTCCTCGTGTAGTAAAAGAAAAACAAAGGAAGAGGGAAGTTCAGATGACAATAGTGACAATGAATCAAGAATGGTACAAGCGCTTCAGAAGGACATGCTCCGAATGATGAAAGAATTGAAGGTGAAAAAAGAAACCAACAAAGAAACTAACTATGGTGTATTGAGTGCAAAATTGAGGGGCACACAAAGGGTAACTGCCCTAGAAAGATGTTTTGTGAGATTTTCTAGGTTATGGGTCATTCATTAAAGGAGTGCCCATACAATTTGAAGACCGGGAGTACACAAGTACTCTTTACAAAAGGAGAGGAGTTCACTCCATCGAAGCCACATAATGCATCTCCAAGTGGTTATCAAAATCAAAGAGGTTGAAGCCAAATACAATATGAACCCAAAGGACGCCCTATCTTACAAAGTTGACAATGTAGCGAATGGGGACACTTTGCGAGGGATTGCAAGAACAAGTAGGACAAAGTGCAATTATTGTGCAAATGTTGCGGACTTGGAGACCATGAAGACATTGGATGTTTGAAGCAAAAGATTCGCGTCAACATGATTGATGTAAGACATAATG
>VDFB02047715.1:0-29007 GCA_007258455.2 Sequoia sempervirens | reverse complement strand
GCATTTCCAGCAACACTCAGGGACAGTGCCATTGACTGGTACTCGGAACTGGATCAAGCACAGAGAGCCACATGGAGGGTCCTGAAGCAAAACTTTGAAGCGGAGTTCAAACTTCTGCGGGATGATAGTGAGATCGTCACTGAAATATATCATACCAAACAAGGGAAGCATGAAAACGTACGGACCTACAACAGGAGGTTGAAAGACTTGATCGGGAAGCTGGAGGCACAGCCAGCCGATGGGTTAAAGAAACGATGGTTCATTGAGGGACTGATTCCCTCACTTCGGCGAAAGATGAAAGTAGTACCGCCGTCCTCGTACACCGAAGCATACAATCGGGCGATGTATATTGAAAGTGAAAATAGGACTTCCTCGAAGGGAAAGAGGAGGGATGACGACGAGAGTGCTAAGGACAATGACGATGAATCGGCAACCGTACAGGCCCTTCGGCGGGATATGATGCGGATAATGAAAGAACTGAAGGCCGACAAGGACGGATCCAAAGAGGCCAATGAATTATGGTGTACGGACTGTAACTCGGAAGGTCACACAAAGGCAAGTTGCCCAAAAAAGTTATTCTGTGACATCTGCCAGGTCATGGGACACTCCGTCAAGGAGTGCCCATACAATCTAAAAACTAAAAGTTCGCAAGTATTCTTCACTCAAGGCGAACAGTCAACACCGCCAACCACGCCACCGAAGCCACAGAACAATAATGCATCCCCTGGAGGCTACCGCAACAATCGGCGGAATACGCCGAGAAGTAAAATTCAGTATGACAGCAAAGGACGACCGATGATTCAGTGCCGGAACTGTAACGAATGGGGTCACTTTGCGAGGGATTGCTAGAGCGGCCAAGGCAGCGGGGGAAAATTGTGCAAGTGGTGTGGACCTGGTGACCATGAAGACACCGACTGTCCGAAGCAAAAAGGAAGTATCAATATGCTGGAGGTAGCCGATGAGGAGGTCTTGGCGATTACGAGAGCACAGTCAAAACGAGCAAATTATCCAGATCCCCGTACGGAGAAAGAAAGATTTCGGGAGGCCAAGACAAAAGTAGCCGAGGCAATGGCGAATGAAGGCAAGAACTCTAAAGCTACCAGTACGTTGCTACAGTCGGAGTCGGAGAAGAATATCGTACGGCAGGTGCTTCACACAACCGTACCCATTAAGGTAACTGATCTTTTGCAAACAATGCCTTCTCTCAAAGTAGCACTTACCAATGCTATTGGAGAAAATCTTCCTAAGAGTTCACCAGAACGTACGCCAGAAGTGGTAGCCGAGACTTCGGATCCAATGCTCCTAGCAGTAAGCATCGGGAGGAAACCAGCCGTCGTCGAGATGGAAATCTTGGGCATGAAACTATCTAATACTATCGTCGATGGTGGTTCAGGAGTAAACGTACTGCCAGAGGAGACTTGGAAGTGTCTGGGCAAGCCGACTCTTTGGCCCCCGACATTCCACCTCGTGGGAGCAGATCAACATGGCATCAGGCCGTTGGGTATACTGATGGAGCAGAAGGTCTCGATCGGCACGCAACTATTCCTGTTGAATTTTGTAGTCATCCCAATGGAGAAGAAGGCGTACGATGCACTCTTGGGATGGGGATGGCTGATTGCTGCCAAGGCAACCCACAACTGGAAGCGGAATACACTCTCAATAGAAAATCGGGGGAGAAAATACACCATTGATCTGAAGAACCAAGCCGTCAGCGAGGATTTGGCATCCTCGGCATCTGAATCCGGAGGAGACTCGGACGACGAGGAGAGAAAGACAATGGAACCAGATGAAGAAGGGGTATTGGAGATCGGCAGTTGCTCCGAAGATGAGACCAGTTCACTGAGCGGATTGTTTCACTGGCAGATGGAGGATTATGAAGTCTTCCACCCGGATTGCCACATGCTGCAGGTCAAGGAGGGGGAAGAAGAAAAGGATAATGGCTCGACCAGTGAGACATTCCCACCTGAGTACGGAGAATATAAAGAAGGTATGGCCGAATTGGATGTAACTCCAGCCCACAAGTTCGAGCAGGACAAAATCATAAAGTACGAGGAACCAACGTTGAAAAAAGTCAACCTCGGGGAATTAGCCAAACCGAAGGAGATTTTGGTCGGCGATGACTGGGACCCTGTCCTGAAAGCGGCAGCGTTCAGAATCTTCATGGAATACAAAGACGCTTTCGCCTGGACGTACAAGGATTTGAAAGGCATCCCACCGGAGTTATGTGTGCACAGGATTCCTCTCGTACCGGGAGCCCAGCCCGTACGGAAGCGACCGTACAGAATGAACAAAAACTATGCCGCTAAAGTACAGGAGGAGATTGAGAAGATGCTAGAGGCCGGTATCATTTTCAAGGTGGAAGTGAGCGAGTGGGTATCGCCGATCGTCATATCATTGAAGAAAGAGAAGGAGCAAATTAGAATCTGTGTTGACTTCCGTAGCCTGAATGCAGTGACTATCAAGGATCCATTTCCCATTCCCTTCACTGACTCGATTCTGGAAGAAGTTGCCGGACACGAAATGTACTCCTTTCTAGATGGCTTCTCGGGTTACAATCAGATCAGTATCGCCGAGGAGGACAAATTAAAGACTACATTCGTCGTGGAGGATGGGGTGTACGCATACAACCGCATGCCGTTTGGATTATGCAACGCACCAGCTACATTTCAGAGGATTATACTGCACATCTTTGATAAAATGTCGGTAGGTAATTTCAAAGCCTTCTTGGATGATTGGTCGATCTATAGTGACAAAGAAAAACATTTGAAAGCTTTAGGCGAGTGCATGGAACGGTGTAGAGCGGCCCGCCTTGCCTTGAATCCGAAAAAATGCAGATTTATGGTGCCGCAGGGGAAGTTGCTCGGACACATCGTGTGCAAAGCTGGGTTGAAAACGGATCCCGACAAGGTGCGAGTCATCGTACAGATGGAAGCACCCGAGAATGTCACTGGAGTAAAATCTTTCCTCGGCCATGTGGGCTACTACCGGAGGTTCATTAAAAATTTTGCCCAAGTATCATACCCTCTCGACCTATTGACGAGGAAAGGTCAACCATTCGTGTGGGCCGAAGAACAGGAAAGGGCATTTCAGGAATTGAAGGATCGGCTGATCAGCTCACCCATATTAATGTACCCAGACTGGGACAAGGAATTCCACGTACATGTCGATGCTTCTAATTTTGCCATCGGAGCAACCCTAGCACAAGTGGGAGCGCACGGGCTGGATCAACCAGTATTCTTCGCCAGCCGGCTACTCTCAAAGGCAGAAAGGAATTATAGTACGACTGAGCGTGAGGCACTGGGAATGGTGTACGCCGTACAGAAGTTCAGGCATTACCTCCTCGCCACACCGTTCACTTTTTACGTGGACCACCAAGCTCTGATGTACCTGGTAAACAAACCGATTATCCAAGGACGGGTGAGTAGATGGTTACTGCTATTGCAAGAATTTACGTTCACCATCATCGTACGGCCAGGAAAAAGCCATGTTATTGCCGACCAACTATCTAGGATCCGGTCGGGTGAACCTGCAGAGGATGGGGTGAACGAAGACTTTCCGGATGCACATTTATTTCAGATTGCAATATTGCCGTCATGGTACGAGAAGATTGGCGACTATCTGTCCACATCCACATTCCCAAGTGATATGCCACCAGCCGAGAGGAGGAAGATCGTACTGAAAAGCAAGACATTTCAATTGATTAATGGGCTACTTTACAAGATGGGACCCGACCAGATCCTCCGGAGGTGTGTCGTCGAGGAAGAAATACCCGGCGTACTAAAAGAGGCGCATGAAGGACTGGCTGGCGGCCATATGGGACCTGATGCTACAGCAAGGAAGATCCTCTTGGCAGGTCTATGGTGGCCGACGATGCACACTGACGCCAAAGAATGGGTGGTAGGCTGCGACACCTGCCAAAGGGTCGGAAAACCATTGAAGCGGGATTTCATGCCACTGCATCCCTCACAGCCTCAGGAGTTGTTCGAACGATGGGGTTTGGACTTCATCGGACCGCTGAAGGTGAGTCACTTGCATCGATGCCGATATATTGTGGTCGCTACAGAGTACCTGACGAAGTGGGCTGAAGCTCGAGCGTTGCCAGACAATACAGCACAAAGTACGGCAAGATTCATCTATGAGCAGATAGTAACAAGGTACGGCATCCCCATGCGGATCACGAGTGATCGGGGAGGGCACTTTGTTAATCATGTTATCAGGTTGATGACGACAGAGTTCCGAATCTTTCACAACCTGTCCAGTCCGTACTACCCGAGAGCTAATGGCCAGGCAGAGTCGACAAATAAGGTGCTCGTGTCAGTGATTCACAAATCATGTGGTGTGGAAGAAGCTGACTGGGAAGAAAGGTTACCAGCCGTACTATGGGCATACCGTACGACGTACAAGGTAACAACTGGCCACACGCCTTTCCAGTTAATGTACGGTCAGGAGGCGGTGATGCCGATGGAATATATGGTACCAAGTCTGAGGATAGCCGTGGAAAATCGGTTGGGTGATACCGAAAGTTTAAAGGAAAGACTATACCAACTGAGTAAGCTGGACGAGCGAAGAGTGATGGCACAATGGGCGACGGAGAACATGCAACGGCGACGGAAATATTGGCACGACAAGCATCTCCGGCGAATGAATTTCCGACCAGGACAGTTAGTTCTGAAGTATAACGGCCGTAACGAGATCAAGCCGGGGAAGTTTAAGGTTCGTTGGTTGGGACCGTTCCGAGTTCGGGAAATAGGTGACAATGGGTCTATAAAATTGGAAAATCTCGATGGGTCATTGATAGTGGAGGCAATCAACGGATCGAAGCTAAAGCCATACCAGGAGAGAAAAGAGAAGAATACAATCGCCATAAACATGGGATATGCAACAAAGGAAGATTGGCCTGTACAAAGTGAAGGGCCGAGAAAACAAGACTGGGGACTAGGAGGTCCTGGTTATGTCGCAGACAATGTCTGGGCAGAATCAGGGCGAGATCAAATAAATGAAGAGAGGTTGGCAGAGAAGCGGGTAGAAGGAATTGCAGTACCACGAATGCACAAACACTTGACCAATGCAGTATTCGGAACCCCTGCATTGTGGCGTCGGATGGGGGGACATTGGCATTATGTAGCCCCTTATGAAGGAATAAGACGGGGATATATAGCCAAGGAATTGGACGCGGAAGCCCAAGCAGAAAAGGAGAACCAGGCAGAAGAACACGATGAACTGCAAAAAGATGACGAGGAAGAATGGACTGATGAACAATGGGATGCTTATTTCGAGAAGAAGGCCCCTTGTTTAAAGACGGTGTTGAGGACAGAAGATACGTTCGTGTCAACGGTGGATGGATATACAGACGATCTCCTGAAACAAATGCGTCGAGAAAGAAGAAAAATACCAAGGGTTAGGAAGATCGCAACTCAAGATGGACTCTGGAAAATAATTCCTAACCTGGCGGGACCGCCGACAGTACAAGGTGACGATGTTACGTGGTATCAACAGTATGGCGGAAGATACATCGACGGAAGTTTTCGAGGTATTGGTCCTGCCCCTTTACTGGATAAATGGTTTGATATAGAATATATAGGAACCTGTTGCGAGGAAGAATGTTATAAACGGCCACCACACACATGTAAATGGTATTACACGTCAGAATTAAAAGTCCCGACACACAGTGAAGTCAGAGGAATAAAGAGAAAAGAAGAGAGAAGGGAGGAGAGAGAAGATGAAAAAAAGGGGAAAAAATTAAAAAGAAAAGAAGAGAGAAAAAGAGGAGAGAAAAAGAACGAAAGTTGAAAAAATTAAAAATAAATAGAAAAGAAGCTGTGAAAATAAAAGAAAATGACGGAGTAAGTAAAGAAGAGCAAGGCGTATGGGAAGAAAAAGAAAAAGACGAGAAAATTAAAAGAAATCAAAGAGGAGTCAGAAAAGAAGGCAAACCTAGGGAGAATAGATTAAATAATAAATTAAAAAAGGCGGCCATCAGAAGAAATATTAAAGTAAGAAAAGTATGGAAGATTAAAATACACGCCTGGAGTATTAAAAGGCAAAAAGGGAAATTAAATGAGGAAAGTAAAAGACGCAAAAGTAAAGGGAAGAATATTAAAATATGTCAAAACACGGAAAGGAAGCAAGGCATACGGCCAAGGGTGAAGGAGAGTAAGGAAAGAAATAAAATAAATACAAAACCTCATACCGTACGGCCCATTCAGAAAGCCACAAGTCGAAGACAAGAGCACAAAGAAGAAGGGAGGACAAGCTTGCACGAGTTTAACAGTTGCCGAGGCGTACAGACAGCAGAGGAAGAAGACGTACGGCAACAGAGAGTAGAGGAAGAAGACGTACGGCCTCAGAGAACAGGGAAGGAAACCGTACGGCACCAAAAATCTTACACTCAGCACGATTCGCCAGGAAAGGAAATCGTACGGCGTCTAAGAGATTTCAAGGACGTACGGCATCCAAAACCTGGCAGCGTACGGCACCCAAGGGACCTTCAAACCGTACGGTATTGTCACATTTTCCAGTATTCATTTTCTTTGCCAGTAGAAATCGTACGGTCTTTTGAGAAGTTGTCAGTAGAATCCGTACGGCGGTCTTTTGAGAAGTTGCCAGTCGTAAAGCCTTTGCAACCTGAGAAATTGCCAGTAGAATCCGTACGGCCTCTGCAAGTGAAGAAATTCGCGAAGGTTAAAACCGTACGGCCTTTGCAAATTGAGACGTCAGTGGAAACCGTACGGCCCTTGGCTCTGGAAAAATTTGGCAAGTCTTGCATCGTACGGCTCTTCCAGAGTGAAATTGGTGTCAGAAGTGAAACCGTACGGCATTTCAGCCTCAGAGAAATCCGTACGAAATTAAAACTCAGAGAAATCCGTACGAAAATAACACTCCAGAGAAGTTCGTACGGCACCAATTGCCTCAGAGAGAACCGTACGGCATCAGCATTACAGGGGGATCCATACAGCATCAGCTGTTCAGATTCAAAATATTTTCAAATCGTACGGACTCAAGGTTTCACAGCCGTACGGCCATTCATCCAAGCCGTACAGCCTTGGCAGATCATCTGGCAATTCGGCAGTCTCCCTCGGCAGTTCGGCAATTTTTGGCAGTTCGGCAGCCTTCGTCGGCAGTTCGGCAGTTTCTGGCACTTCGGCAGTTTTCACCGACAGTTCGGCAGTTTTTGGCACTTCGGCAGTTTTCACCAACAGTTCGGCAGTTTTTGGCACTTCGGCAGTTTTCACCGACAGTTCGGCAGTTTTCATAATTTCGGCAGTCTCGAGGGTTATAAAGTCGGCTGGAATCGCCGAGCTGACAGGAAGATGGACAAGGGCAAGAAACCGATGCAGCACCAGCCAAAGGTAGCCTCGGCTGCGAAGAGAAAAAAGATGGATGCCGATACTGACACGATGACATGGGAGAATCTGACCGGCAACGAGTGCAAGCAATGGTGGCGGTTCTGACGACCATCAAGGTCGACTGGCACGGTGGACAATCGCCGGTCAAGGCAGGCCGGGCGACTTGTCACCAAGAATGCGATACCATGAGTACCGGCACCCGAGGCCCAAGAATCACCCAAAGAACGGCAGAGTGGAAATGTTTGTTGGACCTGATGAAGTGCCGACTCACAGGGGCTAGCTGAGCATCAGACATCGCCTTATGGCAAGTGGATTTCATGGTCGGACTCCGGGTTGGCCGAGTATACAACTGGGCGAGGCTACTCACGGAGCGGATAAGGGATTTTCTGGCGCAGAGGCATAAGGCCTTCTATATGACTCAGCACGCCATAGCTCTCTTTTTGGATGCCGTGCACACACAGGTGCCCGAGGGCAATTGGGGTCGGTGGCGGCCACTCACTCACCTGGACCCAGGATGGCCTACCGTATTCTACTGGTCGGAGTTGGAAGCAAAGCAAGCCGGCGAGGGCACAGCCTCGGGGAAAAAGAGGAAACGGAAGGAGGCATCGGTGGAAGAGGAAACATCGGAGGAGGAGGCCTCAGAGGAGAGCGATGCATCGGACAGAGAGGAACCTATCGACTTATCTTCCTCGCCATCGGAGTCGAGTCCACCGGCCGATGAGGAAGTATCTGTTGCCATCAGGGGTCAGGAGGCTGGCGAGATTGACCTACCAGTATTGCAGCCGGCAGGATTCACCCTTCCGACACCGCCAGCCAGCCAGAGCACGCACTCGGTCACGTTCACCCTCCCCGTTGCACCAGTTGGAGCCGGACGGATGTTGAGGGTAGCCGCTTCACGGCCGGGAGCATCGCCAGGGTGGGCACCTCTCGCCACCACATCACAGGGGGCAGTTACCATATCAGCAGCAGGTTCCACTGCCTCGGTGGAGATATTGCCGGCAGTTTGCTCTCTTACACCACCATCAGCATCGGCAGCCACAGGAGTGGCAACCTCGGCAGGAGTTAGGGGAATGACTGAGGCCACGGAGGAGACGACTCCAACCCCAGGAGCACCCGGGGTAGCACAGATCGACAGTTGGCTGGGGTCGGTGGGCCTCACTCTCGACGTGGACGAGCAGCTAGCCGAGCACCCAGACGAGCAGGAGAAGAGTCTCTCGGAGGGACAAGGGGATAAGGAGGGGCCGATCATTCACACCCAGCAGAGTGAGACGGCCAGGATCGGCGAAGACACACTTGCACTCCCAGAGGCGAGCATAGCCGAGGCACCAGAGACAGCCATTCAGGAGCCTCAGCCGGCAGACGGGGAACAGCCCCAGGAGGAGACGGAACATTGCATACCTTCGGATGACGAGGACGGGGAGGGCGCCTCCACAGAGGGCTTCGTCGTGGAAATGTCTCAGCCAGACCCGTCGGATCCGGTAGGCACAGTACAGAGATATGTGGAGGAGCTCGAGCACATGGGTAGATTGATGATCCGGGTGGGACAGGTTTCCAGGGACCTGAGGATTGGCCGATCGCCTCTGGTAGGCCAGGAGGTTCACCGAATTCGGGGATTTATGCAGATGGGGTGTGAGGCGGAGTTTGCTAGGGTATTTGGCGAGGGGTGGCCAGCAGGAGAAACTCCTGCCATGATGAGAGCTTGGCGAGGTCGGCCACCGAGGCTAGTGGGACGGGATGCAGGCGTCTTGGAGAGTCTATACTACATCGAGCTGGCATTCCGAGATGTTTTTCTTCTGATGAAGCGCGAAAGATTTTCCACCGATGTAGCAGTATCTCGCCGAGTGGATGCCTATAGACTTCTTCAGTGGGTCAAGGATGAGTCGGCTGCGACCATCAAGAGCATTCAGGATAACTTGACTAAGCAATCTCAGCTTGCCAGTGACAGGGGAGCCCGATTGGAGATCTTGGAGCCTCGGGTGACAGCCTTGGAGGAGGAGGCACAGCAGAAAGAGGCAGCCTGGCAGCAGCGAATGAAAGCATTGGAGGACCAGTTAGCTGCCAAAGAGGTAGAGTTGGTGGCCAAGAATGCCGAGGCAGAGCAGGCAAAGAGCCAACTGATGGAGGCAGCCGGGATGGTGAAGGCGGCGAGGGAGAGGGAGATCCTGGCAGTTCGGCAGCTTCGTACACGCACGGAGGAGCTGAGGCGCTTGAGAGCAGAGCATTCTTCCACCACTCCGACGTCATCGGTGCATCCAGGGACGCACTCCCTTCCCCCTACCTCTCAGTAATCTTATCATGTTGTATCTGTCGTCTGGAAGACGACTTTCTTTTTGGGGGGGATGATGTTAGTCAGATATTTTACTTGTTGTCGGTTGCTTGTTGTCGGCCGTAGTTGGCCTCGGTCATACTCGGCAGTTGTCAAATAAAACAATAGTTAGTAAAGAATAATAATGTCATGTGATGTCATGTACTCTCGGCAAAACATGTTTAGATTAATGTTAATGTAATGTTGTTATGAAACGGCGTGTCAGTTGGTTGCTTAACCACCACCGAGCGTTATATGTAGTCGGGTGGATGTAGTCGGGAGATATACTGATTATGCTATGATAGTAATGAATGAATTTTGTTGCCGATGGTTATACTGTGAGCATTGTGATACCCTTTATACATGATATTTCCTGAGAATGAATAAAGCTTTGGCATTCTACTATGTTATCTTTTAGTTTATTGTTTGATCCTATGTTCTGTATATTACACGTTTGCCAGTAATTAGAATCCTATTCCGTAGGCAAACAAGTGGCATTATACCTTTGTCTATTGGTCAACTTTTGTCTTTGACTTCTCTTGACCTCTCATCCAACAACCTACAAGGCCACTTTTCTCTTGATGCTTTCAAGAGTACTAGTAACCTTGATTTTCTTTCCCTCTCTTATAATAAATTGACTATCCAAATTGACCCAAAATGGATACCTCCATTTTCCTTATCTAGCTTGAGCTTGGCTTCTTGTAATATTGAAGGTATCTTGCCTCCATTCCTCTCAACACAATATGAATTAAAAAGCTTGGATCTCTCCCAAAATAGTCTCTTTGGAAATATACCACCTTGGCTAGGATATTTACCCTATCTACGAGACTTGAATCTATCATACAATAACTTCCAAGGGCAGCCACCCTTCACCTTGAACTTTAGTTCCTTTATCTATTTAGATTTATATAAAAATATGTTGAATGGTTTCCTTCCAATTCCTTTAACAACTTCCTCGGATTTGTGGCTATTGGATTTGTCACAAAATGGATTTGTAGGTGTTATCCCAAAACAAATTGGTAAATTTCTAGACAAAATTATATTCTTGTCATTTTCAACAAATGATCTCAATGGTGGCATTCCTTCTTCCATTGGCCTTCTACAAAACTTGGAGCTGTTGGATCTCTCAAACAATAGACTATCTAGTAAAATATCATCAAGCCTATCTAATTGCTCTTCTTTGACAAGATTGAACTTGGGAAAGAATAATTTGATAGGAGGCATTTCAACTCAAAATGGAATGGTAAGTTGAGCGGAAACTTGCCATCAAGTCTTCAAAATTGTTCTAGCTTGCAGATTTGGGATGTGGGTGAAAATTTATTAGCGGGAAATATACCCCTTTGGCTAGCACACTTCTCTAAGTTGATGATACCTGTTTTGAGGTCAAATGATCTTCATGGGCACATTCCTAATCAATTAAGCAATCTTTCCAGCCTCCATGTATTAGATATTTCAAATAATAATTTGATTGGATCCATCCCACCAAAAATAGAAAATTTGAAAGCTATAATGGATGTAGAGGTAAGAATCCCAAATAGTAGTTATCATAATCCAGGCTATTTTTACAAAGAAGAGATCCAAGTGAGTAACAAAGGATTGAAGCTGTAGTATGTCAATTCTATTTTGTTACTTATTACTTGCATTGATCTATCTAGGAATCAATTTTCAAATGGCATTCCTTCATCTATTGGAAGTCTTAAAGGTTTGCATGCACTAAACTTATCAAGAAACAATTTTACTTGAAAAATTCCAATTAGTTTTGGCATGCTAGAGCAATTAGAGTCATTGGACCTTTCAAACAATAAATTGAAAGGTGAGATTCCAATTGAATTGTGAAAGCTCTCATTTATGAGTGTTTTCATTGTATCTAACAACATGCTTTGTGGAAGAATCCCAACAAGGGGTCAATTTGCAACATTCAGTGATTCTACATATTTCTTTGGGAAACTCGGGCTTTGTGGATTTCCACTTTATAATAAAACATGTAAATGTGGAAAAATTGATATCAAACCCACTCAAGAAGAAAAGGATGATGAGGGAGGAGAAATTCCATGGCATTGGTATGTTGAGTGGATGACAAGTTTTTTTGCTGGATTTTGGGGAGTGTTTGGAATCTTGATTGTCAAAAGCTATTTGAGAAGAAGATACATTCAAGTCTTAGATGAAGTTTCCATTAATTTTTTAGATAGATTAAGAGGTGTGAAGTAGGTCAATACAATTTCACAAATGTAATTTCTATGGGGAAAGGTGAATTTCTCTTAGTTCACACCTCCACCAAGCATGGAAATATATGTAATTAATTAGCTACAAATTTTATTAGTGCACAAAGGTTCACCAATGGAAATATCCAAGCCTTTTATGCTATATTTTTTGGAATATGTATTCAATTTGGATAAATTGTAATACTAAGTAACATTACTATTACTAAAACTAAAATATAAGTTAAAAAATGCTTAATTATAATTATTTTAAAATTTTATATATGATGGAACCATGTTGACAACTTATTGTCCCTCTTTAGTACCTCCTCTAGTTAAACAAAGAAAAATATATGTTAAAACTTCATAAATATTAATGTAAATACTATTTATATTTAAAAAAAAAAAACTAAAATCATCTTCATTTACTTAAAGAAAAATATTCCTGAACATTGGAGTGGTATCAACAATAACAAGGACTTCAGTGCATCGTAGTTCCTTTCCAGTGTTGGCAGGGTGGTTTTGAGCAACTGAGGATTGTTATAGATTGACAATTGTCGTCTTACCTTGCTGCCTGTCTCCCTGAGCTCATAAGAATTAGAATCCATTAAACACATAGTCTGCATTCATCCTAGGACTTACATCTAAAACTTGTAGACTGCTTCTTCAAAACAGAAGGAAAACTTAACATTTACCTTAGCCTGTCTTTCAGCACAATCTTGTTCACTCTGATTCTTGCCACCCTGCCATCTTCGCCACATGGTGATAACAATATAATAAAATCAAGAGAACCTGCAGGAACACAAACTTAATTCTCCCTGCTCACCAGTGCTCACCAGTGAATGTATCCACAGAAGCTCCATATCAGAAATCTTTAGAGTTACATTCTAATGCTTTCCTATAAAGGAGATTAAAGGCACATTCCCCTCAAACATTACCAGCCTTACAATAAATATTGCTAAAAAGTATATTGTTTCATCAGTCCTCACAAAACAGACATGTTTGGAAAATATAAACAGAAGTCTCAAAAGCATAAACAAAATTTGAAGAGTTTATTATGACCAATTTGAACAAAGTTATATGAGCTCTGTACACAACCCTAATAGCATTTGCTAAAGAGAAGGTAAGGGAGGAGTCTCTTTCAAACTATTTTGATATATTAATCTCTAACCTGGTGCAGATATAAAATATATTCTGATTAGCAGGGGCACCAAAAGAATAGGCGAATCATAAAGGGTCATTTTATCTCATTTGCATGTAAACCAGCATTGAACAAAGATACCATAACTCTATCTACATCCTTAGAAGAATTCTCTGAGGAGGTAGTAGTCTCTCATAAATATTTTGAAATGTGAAGCTCTATCCTAGTTCAGATATTAAAAATAATAGCACAATAACAGTTTAAACAGAGTTACAGAAATAATTCTAATATGAGAAGAATATGTGAAGATCTTTGCTACAAACTGGTGGAGGACTCATCAGGAACCCTGGACCAAATAAAGATTTCCAGCTGCTTTCTTGGCATATTGATCCAGGACTCAATTGGAGGAATCAATTCAATTGGGTTAGATTACATAGCAGCAGAATCCTCTACTTCCCTATGTGTAGTTCCAGCCAAGATAATCCTCTTTGAAAACATGAAATCAAAGTAGCACTCTTTGATAAAAGACAACAAACTATATCCAGATGACAAGAATCAAAAGCAGTGGTGATTTATGCTAAAACAACTAAGTGCTCACAGAGAAGTATTAAAAGGGAAACGAAGTATACCTCTATGTTTTCCCCCATTACGGCAGTGAGATGCTGAAAGAAACTAAGCCACTAGTTCCACACCAATGATGGAAAAACAACCCACAAATGGAGAAAACAAAAAAGCTCTGGCGGTGAAGCAAATTTCAGAGGAGCCATAGATCTAGGATCATAAAGAAAGATTCGAAAACTCAAAACTATGATCACTGTCTTATCCCTGTTTGGACAACTTCAAGCAGAATGTTATTGAGACAATTTCTAAGAAAATGAAAGCAGTGGATAGATTTTATTCCCAATATTCATGAACTATATCTCTTAAGATACTCTGTTTTTCGTTTGCAAATACTTTAACCTTGATCACAGTTAACCCAACTAATCTACATGAGATTGAATCATGTGGATGACAAGTGCTCAGATCAAACCCAAACTTGTTACATAGTTGACCATATAAATATATTTTAGAAATCCTGGCCACTATGAGAAAATTGAATTGTCAGGTAGATTGAATATACAAAAACAAACTGGCAGTGTTAAAAAGTAAATTGTCTTAAAGATCCCAGAGTTTCCTGCTATTCCCAACAGATATTTGTAGATGACAACTCCCAACTAATTATTCTTTCATAGAAAAACAGTTAGAAATCCAAATCATAAGCCTGGTAATGAATAGACATAACAGTCTAGCAGGCCGTGGTCTAAGGGAAAGAATGTATGACTGCAATGATGATGACAGGATGCAAACCCTTCTGGGATTGCTTCAGGTGTTTAATGCAAGCTAGCCTGTGTTTGTAAGGGTTCAACACATAAGCCGTCATATATGGAGGGTAGTGCCTGTCAACTCCTAATTAAAAAACATAACTACAACTATCACGAATTCAAATGGGCACACAAATATGTCATGGCGGTTACAAAAGTTAAACCTCAGGTGTACATTGCTCTGTGTTAAAGCGGTGGCATTATGCTGTACACATTTAGAGGAGACTGGGCGCAAGCCCCGGGTGAATTTGGTTGAATACAAAACTGGCAGACATGGTTTCTAAATCTGTGTATTGACTGTTACAATATACAGAGTAAAAACAAATAAAAAGGGCATTCATATTTATTCATCTCTGAGAAAAATAATACCATCTTAAAGAGTATATGTTAGATTTTTCCAACTTTTTCTGGTGAGATGGGCCAACGGAAACAAAAATAGAATGGAAATGAGAAGACTTTTTGTGCTTATCTATTTTTTATTTATTTTTTATTGATGTAGATTTCATTTAATTTGTCTTCTAAGTTCAAAATTAAATATTGATTGTTTTATTTATGAGTTCTTTCCCAAAGAAAGTTATTATGCATCTATTAGCTGCAATTCTTTCTGATGTTAGCCAATAAATATTGAGAATAATATATTAATGATTAAATCTGTTAAAAAATATAATTGTCTATTTTTTATGTTATTATAATTAATTAATTAATCTTTGTTGCAATTGGATGTTATCATGAATATTTATGGGTTGATAAATTTTTTCAAATTATACAGACTCTATTAGTATTAAATTGGATTGTCAACTATTATATGTGGAAGGTGAATAGCTAGATTATATAATGTACAGTCATTATTAATTTAAAATATCAAGAATTATATGTGGAATTCATATTGTTCCCTACTATTTTGATATATTGAGTTCATTTTGTGATGTTCATAGTTTACAAGTGATCTTGAGCAAAATTAAGATTATGGTTTTCAACACAACTAAGAAAGAATCACATGTACAATTAAACTCAAATATAAAATAAATTTGGTTAAAGTAGTTTCCTATTATACTTAAATTGTTTTGTCTTTCATGGGACTTCCCTTCAATATGCTCCCTATTGTAGACAAAAGATTATGTGTAATGTCCCCTTCTCATCAGTGATCAGCTCAGTTGCTCATTAGCCTATTCCGGAGGCCTGTAGGCTTGCTGAGGTAAATATAGGGTTTCCTTGCTTGGAGGTTTTGGGGCATTTCTAGGTGTTCACTATTTATATTAAATACTATTTTTGGCAATGAGTAGTTGTCAGTTCTTCAGTTCTTCATTTTCAGTTGGAGCAGTTGCTTGGGTTTGGGTTTTTGCTTTTCAAAGCATTATTTGGTGAAATTTTGAAATAAAGGCATTAATGTTATATTTTTTAGTTGACCCCTTGGCCTAGTGAAATAACTTCAAGTTGTGTTTAAAAGGTGGACATGAAGGGGGATGCCTTCATAAAGGGAGAAATTAAATATTTAATAATGTATTATCTTGACTTGAAGTTGGACGCCACCCTTGAGGAGTTTCTATATTTTTGGAATTTGAAAATATTGCAAGTGGCTTTTGGCATCCCTAGTGTGGAATTGAAGAGTTTTCTTCTTTTCTATAAAAGTGAAGTTTGCTCCAGCATTTTGGATCGATGAACTTATGCTAGTGTTATGTTGTTGAAATAACAACTTGGTTTTTACTTCGAGGGATGCTTACCTCGTAGTTTCAATCCAATTTCATGTTTGAAAGATAACAACTAGTTGGTCTTATTATTGTTTCTCATTCAGACTAGCAGATGGAGCTCAATTATTGAAGAATTTTGGAGTTTTATTAGTTTTTGGTGTTGCTAGTTTGTCAACAGTCGAAAGTGATTTTTTATTACAGCTCTTTGATCAAATGGAATCTTGTTCTGGGCATTGAAGCTATGTTTTTGTGGACCAAGGGTGACCCCTTTCCTAGAAGATTGGAATTTATTTCCAAGAATTGAATTTATTAAAGAAAATCGAACTTCCCAGCCAGGCCATACCTTTCATTATGGCATAGAAATTTGTGCCAAATTGTTGGTTGTGTTTTGAAACTGTTGCTTTTTGGGCGCCAACCTCCTAGTGAGCATCTACATTTGATCTCATTCAATTTGGATGTATATTCAGAGAGTTATGAACATTTCATTGATTCTCAGTTTGTTGATTTACAGTTTTTAGTCTGCTGGTTTTATTATCAGATTTCAATAAGTTTAGTTTTTGGCTTCATTTTTCAGTATTTGAGTTGTTTAGACCTTGCAAGAATTATTCCTCTCACTTTGATTTCATTCTATTATTGTAACACATTGTAAATTGCAGATTTCTTTAATTGTAACGTTGAGATTTAGTAGTACTAATCCAATCATTGTCAATTCTGCATTTACTTGTGCTTTTTGATACACATACAATAACCCCTAGATGGTTTACCACCAGTGACGAGAAAATTACTTGTATTTTCATTTCTCACCCACTGTCGAGTGGTGAATTCTCACTCATGAGTAGATGCCCGCTGCAGTAGATGAATTAGTTAGTTTTGAAAACTTCCATGGCTAGTTATCTGCCTAAGTTATTTCAGTTTGTAATAAGTACTTTGCCATATGCTATCACCTCGCCTTCCAAGGATCTTGTGAACATTCCTAGCATTGAGTTTTATCTTTTTACTTTCAGTTGTAGCTAGTTTCAGTTATTGAGTTATTTAGATCCTAGGGATCCTCTGACCATATGCCCATCTCTCCTCCCTCATCGGGTCTTAGGGCACATTCTTGGTTAGAGTTACTATTCCACATCATTTTGGTTTTGGAGCTAACCTTAATGGGTGTGTGTTGTATTGTAATTGATATTAAAAATAAAGAAAAAATTGAGAGGGTATATTTTAGTGGTATCAGAGCTGAAGACCTTGCCATCCTGTGACTTTCAGTAGTCAGTTGTCTGATGAGTGAAAGAGAAACCAAACCATTCACCAGAAGCCAGGCCAAAAATCAACATTAGTTCGCACCTGTTGCAGAGGCAGAAACATTTTCATAAGCTCTAAGAGATTTTGGTAAAATAGTTGAAGGTATTGGGGAGATAGCTGAAGGAACTGGTATTTAACAATTAAGAACATGTCAGAAAGTCTTAGGAAAACTTATGAAGAAAACTCCAAGCAAGAATGGAAAATAAGTTTGATGGGATGATTGACATGATGTCCTGATTATTGTTCAATTTGGATTAGCAAGTAGTACAAAATATCATTCAACCCCAAAATAATCAAGCTGGTGAAAGCAGTGGAGTTAATGGAAATAACAACAACAGTAGTCCTGAGGTAAATAGAAGTGATAAGATTGTGGGACAACACATTGCAACCACTAGTGGATCTTCTGCTAGACCTCTCTTTCCTACCTTCACTCCAAGAGAGGAACAACCGCAAGGGGAGGCTATTATTTCATTTACAGATGATGCTCGAAAAGCATATATGGAGTATGCTTCTCTACCCCCTGATATGAGAGATGCTTGGATCTTTGATCAATTCATGAATCAAAGGAGTAGGAGAAATGGTGGAAGAAATGAGCATCGCCCTCCTATGATGCCTAGAAATGATTTTCAACAAGCTTTGGGAAATATAACTTTGGACCATTTTGATGGTAGTGATAAGTGTACAGCCAAGTCATGGCTGCAAAAATTGGATAACTATCTTTCACTAAGACCAATGTCGAAGGAAGATGCAATTAAATTTTCCACATTGTACTTAGACAGAGTGGCCCATGAATGGTGGACTCACAGTTTGGTCACTCTTGGCCATAACCTCATCCGCACCTATGAAGCATTTACCAACAAGCTGATTGAAATATTTGATACCAAGGATCCTAAGCTGAGATTCTGTGAATTGGCACAGCTAAAGCAACAAGGATCTTTAGAAACTTATGTGGTGGATTTTAAGAGATTATCAGTAATGGTGCCTAACATTACTGAGAGAAGACTTGTGGTTCTATTTTCTGAAGGATTAATGGAGCCTTTGAAGGGATGGGTCAAATCCTTTGATCCACCAACCTTAGATGAAGCCATCAAAAAAGCTAGGAGCATGGAGTTGGTAGCCCCAAGGCCAAAGTTTCATTCAAAACCTTTTAGTCATAAGAAGGATAAAAAACATTCTTCAAATTTGCCAAAGAAGTTTCCACCAAAGATGTCAGAATAGCTCCGAGAGTGGCTTAGAAAAGATGGATTTTGCTACACTTGTTGTGATCCTTGGGTTAAGGGTCATTGTTACTATGGAAAAGGAAAAGCACACCAAATAGAGGGCTATTTTGATTATGGATCAGAATCTAATTCATTTGATCAGTAATACGAATCAACAAGTAGTGATGGTGAAGAAGCTCTAGAAGAGAAACCTAATGAGGTTGGAGATGGTAGTGCTTTAGCACAACTATTAAGTTTCCAAAAAAATGAATCCTTTCAGGTTAGTGGAGTGGTTGGTTCTCAAAGGATTGTTGCTCTAATTGATACTGGAGCAACTCACAACTTCATTGATGAAGGATTGGTGACAAAGAGAGGCTTGAAGAATAAAGAGTTTGAAGGCTTCAAAGTAATGGTAGTTGATGGTTTCACCATGTCATGCACAAAGACGATCCCTAACCTTTCTATTCAGTTAGGAAATTATGAAGTAAAAGATGATTTCTATGTTGTTGGTATTGGTGATACCGATGTTGTGTTGGGAATACAGTGGTTGTGATCTCTTGGAGAGATCACATTGAATCTACAAACAATGGAGCTGAAATTTCAAGTTGATGGAAAGAAGGTTGTTTTGAGAGGGATGCCAAATGGGGCCCTTGAATAGTTTCATTGAAGAGAATGGAATGGTTGTTCCATCATGATCAAGTTGAATGGGCAGTAGAGTGTTTGGTCCTACCAACTGATCCAGTGGAAGAAAAGAGGCAATATAATCTTGATATCCAAGCCTTACTTTCCAAGAAGAGTAAAGTCTTTGGTAGCCTACCTCCTAGGAGACCTCCTAAAAAAGGTTTTGAGCATGTGATTGAAGTAGAAGAAGGAGCAAATCCTGTCATCACCACACCTTACCATTATCCCAAGAAGCAGCAAAATGAAATTGAGAAAGCCATCAAAGAGCTTTCGGAGATTGGTTTTATTTGGCCAAGAAAAAGCCCTTTTGCTTCAACATTGGTGTTGGTTAGAAAGAAAGATGGAACAATGTGTATGTGTGTTGACTACTATGCATTAAATCAGAAGACTATCAAGAATAGATATCCTATTCCTAGGATAGATGAGCTTATTGATGAGCTCCATGGGGCTATGTTTTTCTCAAAGATCGATCTTTGTTTAGGCTACCATCAAATCAGGATGAGGGAGGAAGCTATAGTGAAGACAACTTTTAGATGCCATTTTGGGCATTTTGAATTTCTCGTCATGCCATTTGGTTTTACAAATTCCCCAGCTACATTCCAATCTTATATGAACAAGATTTTTAGACAACAATTGAGGAAGTTTGTGCTCATCTTCTTCAATTATATTCTCATCTCCAATAAGTCTTGGGAAGAGCACCTCAAGCACTTAGAAGAAGTGCTTAGCATTTTGGAGGTAGAATGCTTGCTTTCCAAAGAATCAAAGTGTGACTTCGGGATGATGGAGCTGCTGTATCTCGGCTACATCATTAGTGCTAAGGGTGTCAAAGTTGATCCTGAGAAGATTAATTTAGCCATTGTTGATTGGCCACCTCCAAAGAATATTTCTTACTTGAGACAATTTTTGGGTTTGTGTGGATTCTACATAAGATTTGTGAAGGGATATTCTGACATGGCAGCCCCCCTTACAGATCTTACAAAGAAAGGAGCTTTCTTATGGACAAATAAGGCACAAGGAGTCTTTGAAAAGTTCAAACACATAATGAGCTCATGTCCAGTGTTGGCCCTACCAGATTTCATAAAGCCCTTTGAGTTGCAATGTGATGCTTCAGGTGAGGGAGTTGGAGTTGTTCTCATGCAAGACAAGCACACCATTGTCTTTGAGAGTAGAAATTTGAGAGGAGCAGAAAAATATTACTCAATATATGACAAAGAAATGCTTGCTATTATGCACGCATTGTCTAAGTTTCATCAATATTTGGTGGGGAGTAAATTTTTTGTTAAGACCAATCATAACTGTCTTAAACACTTTATGCACCAAAAAGATTTAAATGAAAGACAACAAAAGTGGGTGAGTAAGCTACTGTAAGCTTATTACTTTGAAATTGAGTATGACAAAGGGAAAAACAATATAGTGGTTAATGCCTTATCAAGAAGACCTCATTTCTAGTCACTTTGTGAGTTTTCAAAAGATTGGAAATGTTGATGGTCCAAGTGGCACAACAATAGTTAAACAAAATATTGCTATTTTGTTTCTCCTGAAATAGAAAGACAACACATGGATGTCTTAGCCCCCAAGGTCTTTGTAGTTGGTTCTCAACTATGATGACGTCCCTCAATGGTCAATGTAATAGTAATGTTGAAGGGGTCTGCTGGTGTTGATCCTCTGGATTGTTCTAAGTTCAAGCATGAATTCAAACCTACTCTAACCGAGGTTTTTAAAGAAACAAAAAAAGATGGATCAGAGCTTTGGATTAGAAAAGAATGATAGTTCATCTAACTTAACCAAACTTGTTACCTTTCAAGGAATTCCTAACTAAAACTACAAAACAAAATTAACTTGTGATTGACACATAGTTTCATTCATTCATAGTGCTAATCTCAATAACACATTGCAAGTTACCATTTAAACAAAACATAAAATCAAACTTCATTCCTTGAAAGCCTCTCAAATCAAATGATTAATTCAAGAAAAATACCATTATGGAACACAACATGAAGTAGATTATGATCTGGTTGCTTCTACTGTCAGTGAAATAGATAAGTAACATTTACAAATTTGGCACAATCACTAGTGTACAAAAAATCCATGACTCTAGATTGTTTCCATCTATACCAAGAAAATTGGAAAGATACATTATTCTATTCTGAATCTAACTCCTAACTACCAATTCTATCTACAAGTTTTGCTCCTAGTTCTACTACCAGCTCTCTAACTACAACTTCTAACCTTTACAAAGAGGCAAGAATGCCATATATACAGAGTGTACCCAAAAAGAATGTGTTGTCCCTTGTATTAGGGCTTACAAAATATCTGCTTTCAGGAGGGTCGGCTCTCAGATCCTTCTGAAGAGAGTTGGTTCTGCATTGAATGTGTAGCCCTACTATCCATGTCGGTGGAAGATTGTTCCAGGAATGATCTGTAGATCTTTTGATATTACAACATTAACTTTTTTGTCTCTGTGTCCATACTCGAACTCCTTTGCAATCTGCCTTGAATGCTCCAAAGTATCACCATTAATAGTGATCTATCTCTGCCAGTGGTCACTATAGTTGTCCCTGTGAGTCATAGTTTCTTTGTTCTTCTGGCCTCCTTCACGTTCCAGACTTCTCTACCCATTGACCATCTTCTGGAAGCACCATCAGGCCTCCCTTTTTATCTTCACACCATTGTTCATCAAGGTGTGTCATCACCTTCTGATCTTAGAATGAGTCCACGTCATTTGCATCCTATTGGTCTTGTCCATAGGGGTGGTCAATTGGTCAAACTGTCGCCGCTCCACCTTCTTAGCTCCTCCTAATTGGTTAGACATATGACATGTAAGACTTTCAGGTGGTCAAAGGTTGTTTGAACAAAATCGCATGTCGGTGAGACACTAATCGTGTCTCCCCAATGCGATTATGTCTCTTATGGCACCTATCGGTGTAGCATAAGATAGTCAGTGAAACCTTTTGATGAGCTGTAGAAGTCATATCAAGCCCACAAAGACTATCGGCAAGACAGTTGCTAGTCAGCATGACCTCATGGTGAAGCCCCTCTTCTCTCGGTGAGCACATTTTGTATCGGCAAGACCCTACTGGGTCAGTGAGACTTCATGGCGGCTTCCTCTTTTCTCACTGAGCTCATTCTTATTCCCCAAGCTCAAGCTCCTTCTACTTCGGCAAGACTCCTTCAAGTTGGTGGGATGTCATGTCAAGGCTCAGAATACTTTGGTGAGCTCACTTTATTTTAGGGAGACCTCCATTAGTTGGGAAGACCTTGTGGCCATATCACTTTGTTTTGGCGAGACTAGCTCCCTTTGTTGAGACCTTACACCGAAGCCACATTGGTTTCGCCGAAACACCACGTAGTTGGCCAGACATCATGTCAAATTTTTTATTCTCGCTGGGCTCACTTCATTTTGGCAAGACATTACTCCCTTGGCCAGACATCATCCTGAATTTACTTGACTCTCCCCGAGGGTAAACCTCTTCACCGAGACTAGGGATCATCAGCGAGACCTTTCAGCGAATTCATTGATTCTCCCTGAGCTTATTTCATTTTGATGAGACTTTACTTGTTTGGAAAGAGATTACACCGAAGGCATAACCTTCAGCAAGACATTCGGCAGTTGGGGAGACACTACCCCGAAGCAATTTCCTCTCGTCGAGACCTTCGTTTCATGTCGGAAAGACTCCCCCGTGTCGGTAGGACATCACAGTGAAACCATTTTTTTTTGGTGAGCTGAGATCATATTTGGCGAGACTCTCATAGGTCGGCGAGACCTCTTTCCAAAACCACAACTCTTTTGGCAAGATATTTACCATTATGCTAGACTTCCTGGTGAATACATCTCCTTTCGCCGAGACCTCTCCGCGTCGGTGAGACTTTACACCAACCGCAGTTTCCTTTCACCGAGCTGAGAGCACTTCAGGGAGACCTTAGCATATCGTCCAGACCTCATGGCGAAGGGACAACCCTTTTGCCGAGATCTCCCCTTTTCGGGCAGATGCTATGCTAAACCCAAATCCTCCACACAATGCCACTTCATTTTGTTGAGACTTCTTTTGATCGGTGAGACCTTTTGGAAAACACTAAACACTCTCCCCAAGCCCGTTATGTTACACCAAAGGGAGACTCTTCGGCAAGACTCATGCTAATCACCTAGACCTCCTATCAAAGGAAAAATTATCGTTGAGCTCAAACTTTTAGTGGGACCTCCTCTGTCGGGCAGACTTTTCAGCGAGGGTATTATCTTTTGGCGATCCTATTTCATTTTAGGGAGACAAGCTCCCTTCATTGAGACCTTATCCCAATGCAACATATTTCCTGTCGATGTCGCTCCATTCTATGTTGGCGAGACTTTCCTCCTTCGCCAAGACCTTATTCCGAATGCGGAATCCTTTAGAGAGAGCTCCTTCAGTCGGCAAGACACATAAAGACTCAAGATGACAGGGATGTTTGGGTGACCTGTGAGCCTCAAAATGAATAGAACGCACTACTAGTCGGTGAGACATCTGCAGGGTCTCCCCGTCTTTCTTCTTAGAGGAAATTTATGACCAACTAGATTAGGGAATGCTTTCCAACTGAACTCCCTTGAAAAATTTCATCATATGTGTGATTTAATCCTATGAAATAGAATCTCCATTAGTCCTCAAAAGAACATAAGGTACATCATAATAAAATACAATATTGCTTATGATTATTTCATTCAATTTATAATAAGAAGCAAACCAACTCAAGCTGAGACATGACCAAAATTTAACAGAACCAGTAGACAACTCGAAAAGAAAACAGAAGAATTCCCAAGAGTAAAGCAAATAATAGGGGCAAAGAAACCAAAAAAAAGAGAAGGTGGACCCATTTTGTTCCAAATCAAAATGGGGTGGTTATGCAAGGCATAAAAAATGGTGACTCGGCCAGGAAAATGGTTTAACCATTTTCAAGAAGTTGAAGGATTCAGCTACCTAGAACTCCTGGTTCATGAACATCACAACTCCAGTTGGGTTAGGTGTCACAACCAAGGTTGAGCTAGAATCTCAAATGTAAATCAGCAATGGCTACCCCTAAATCTATGTGTGTGTTTGATTTTGCATCACTCTTTTCTAAAGTTTTATTCCCCTTTCAAACAACAATGTGCAAGATTTGAGCTACATGAGTTGATTCCCTTTAGCTATCATGCAATGATGTCCAGGGCATTGCTCCACTGCCAGTCAGGCGTCCATATCCTCGATGGAGATACCTCTAGTTTTTTCACAACATTTCTCTACTGCTAGTCAGGTGTCCATAGCCCTAGTAGAGATACTGGAATCACCCATTCAAATTGAGTCCTCTTTTCTCTTTAAATAGTTCTCTTTTTTTTTCATAGAGTTTCAGATATTTCCTTCAATTTTATTTTTTTCCTCAATATGTTAGATGTTTAACATCTGTTTTGGGTTGAAAACTACCATGGACCTCAAGACAACACTTGGAATATTAGATTTTTCACTCAAACCTTACAACACTATCATCCTAGGACAAATATACCATTACAAGAGGAGATGATCTTGATGATTTGTGACAAATTTAGAGGAGCTAATGGAGGTTATTTACCTTGTACCTTGTTTTCAAAACTCTCCACAACTCTTGTTGACAACGAGCATGAAACAACGAATTTAGGATAAAATCATCCAATCAGAAAACTTGAAAAATATCTAAACCACTTCTCTCCTAACAACCAAAGTATGCTTCAGATAACAACCCACCATTTAAAGATGGAAAGAACAAATAAACCCCAGAGAACAAAACAAGACAAAAACCAAACAGCCAAGGGAACGAAAAGACATAAAGAAAGAACCAACAAACAATAGCATAATATTTACAAACAGAAAAACAAACTATTTACAAACAAAAAAACAAACTATTTACGAAAAAAAAAGGACACAGGAAAAGGAAAATAACAAAACAAAAGAAAACTAACTAAACCAAAAACTAACACTAACTAATCCTAATCCAAAACTAACTTCAAAGCCAAGCTTTTCAAACAAAAATTGTAAAAATTTGTACATTGACTTTATTGATTTTTCATTATGTGCAGCAATCTTAACCTACTAGGCACAGTTCTAAACCTAGAAAATTTATCTTTATACTCAGAAATATGAAGTTTATAGGCAATAAGTTCATTTTGAGGGCATAAAGCTTGAAATATTATTAGTTGTGGGTTCTCAATTTTTTCATGATTTACCCACAAACATGTTTTACTATCCCCAACGCCATAGTCAAACTAAAAATCGTTGAAAAACAGAGGATAATGAAAGGACACCACCCGATTATGAAGATTTCTAGTTACTAATGCAGACTTGTGTTGTATGAACTCCTTCTCTCAAGATCTCAACTCATGGGACACCACTGACGCAAGGTTCATCTTGCAGTTGGGATATTCACTAACTAGCATCTTTGTATTCATCTCGGGTATAGAGTCAAAAAATTTCTGAATTTCTTGAGATGAAGTCTTACTTTCAACATTCTCTCGAAACATGTCACCCCCAAGGGTTTAAGAATCTGTATCTAGCTTATCACCATTAATGTCAGGGATACTAGCACATGGTGAACAAGGATTTCCTTCAAACTCATTTGGGTTCATGGAGTCAAAGTCAAGAAAGCACTCTCTCAATTCATATTGCTACACATCATCAACCAGAACATGCCATTCAACATCAAATTTATTAGTATTAAGATCAAATTGATTAGTGGATGCTAAGCAAGGATTTTCTTCCAACAACACATTTGAGCAAACATAATCAAAATAAAGAAAATACTCCCTTGTCTCATTCTCTTCATCAGGTTGAAGGGATTAAACCTCTAAGATAACCTCTTGGTTGCTTTCTTGGCATTCCTCTGCTTCATCCAAATGGACCCCGTCATGAATTTCCCCAAAGAGCACTTGACTGATTTGTACATCTATTTGAACTTCTCCCCTTAAAATTTCATTTTGGCATTTAAGTCCTTGTTTTTTACCACAAGATTCTTTGGCAATCTCATCTTGAAGCATGTTATCTATTCCAGTCCGTTCACTACTTAAATTAGCAGAGTCATCTTCTTGTGTTAACCCATCAAGGTGTGTTTCTTCCTCATTCACCATTATGGAAGAATCTATGAATGCATCGGTGAATCTATTCTCCTCTTCCATCAAGTTTGCACTAGGTAGAGGAGTTTCATCAGTTTTTGAATCCATCTCAATGCAAGGATCAAGGTCATCAAAAGATAGGGAAGAATTAAACCTCTTCACATAGTTACTCTCATCATTTTGGGTGAACCAATTAACATTTTCATGTGTTCTAATTGTTTCATCCTTTTCATTGGGGGGATACGTACTCCAAGGATCTTCCATAAGTATTCCTTCAATAGAGATCACTTGCTTGAAATATAACTCCATCTTACTGAGGAAGACATGGCAGCCCATTTGAGAGGGTTGATTAGTTTGATGTATCCTACATCCACTTGGCCCAACAAGGTCTGATAGTTTTAGATCTCCCAGCTCTTCTAATTTCTCCCTTATTAGATTTTTCATATGAGGAATATCAATACAACATGAACCACGTTCCTTTGTCCATCCCTCATCACCCTGATGCTCATCTTGATCAGGAGAGTTGTCCAAATTGTTGGAAGATATTGTTGATTTCTCATGAAAACAATCCCGTATTAATATCTCATCTCCTTCAAGGCCATCATTAGAATTAGCATGTTCAGCAAAGCTAGATTCTATCTTGGGATTTGCATTATGCTCTAAATTTACATCCATTTCATGCTTTTTACCGAACAAGTCATCAAAATTATATTCTGGCTCATCAAATGTTTCATCTACAACTTCATTGTGGTGTAATGGACTATGCTTTGGAAGATGACTAAAAATAGATGATATGGTCACAACTTCATTGACAAGTGGAGTACGTAACTTTGTGATTGGATTTTGCAGGGATGAGTTCTCCCAGTGGTCTTGTGTGCGATTGACCTGATGTGGGGTGCTGGAAAATGTGGTGCTTGGAACCTTAGGAAGGTTGTAGCTGCTTGGTGAGAATGATTGCACCTGGGTAGGGATGGTGGGTGAAGTGGAATAAGGATACAGATGATGGCAGTTTGCAAGCACAAGAGGATTATAACCCTGAGTTTGGCTATCTAAATTCCTAGTGTCACCTCTGAATTGTGACAATAAGAGATATTTTTTCAATACATCATGCAAGGATGTAGCTTCACCACAACATCTGACTTTGGTTGTAAATGAGTGGTTTAAACCCCAATAAAAATGTTCTATCAGTATATGATTATCCACAACCAAATCCAAAGATTGAACCCTTTGATACATAAACAAAAATATGTGATTAAATTGATAAATTGATTCTGATGGTTTCCTTCTTGTGGTGCAAATTCAAATGATGGGTCTTGTGTTCATGCATAAGGGTCAAACTGATCTAAGAATAAGACTTCTAGTTCTATCCATGAATAAATAGATTCTGGTGGAAGATTATCATACCATTGGCTGGTTGTACCCTGAAATGTTTTGATGAACAATTGACAGAAGACATCCTCATGCTGAACTTGGAGAAAAGTGAATACACGCCTACAAATTCCAACATGTTTAAAAGCATTTTTCCCACTGTTAGGGAAAAATAGAGGAAGCCTATCATATAGGTGACCAGGGATTTCATGGACAAATCCTGATATATACAAAGGGCTACCCATCAGAGATTGGTCTTCCAAGATCTAACCCAATCCAACTCACAACAATCCAAAATTACTCATCGACCCTCCCTCTAGTGCCGGTTCATGTTGATGGTCCAAGTGGCACAACAACAGTTAAACAAAATATTGCTATTATGTTTCTCCTGAAAGAGAAAGACAACACATGGATGTCTTAACCCCCAAAGTCTTTGTGGTTGGTTCTCAACTATGTTGATGTCCCTCAGTGGTCAATGTAACAATAATGTTCAAGGGGCCTACTGGTGTTGAGCCTCTGGATTGTTCTAAGTTCAAGCATGAATTCAAACCTACTCTAATAAGGGTTTTTAAAGAAATAGAAAAAGATGGATCAGAGCTTTGGAACAAAAAAAAATGATAGTTCATCTAACTTAACCAGACTTGTTACCTTTCAAGGAATTCCTAACTAAAACTGCAAAACAAAATTAACTTGTGATTGACACACAAATTCATTCATTCATAGTGCTAATCTCAATAACACATTGCAAGTTACCATTTAAACAAAACATAAAATCAAACTTCATTCCTTGTAAGCCTCTCAAATCAAATGATTAATTCAAGAAAAATACCATTCTGGAACACAACATGAAGTAGATTAAGATCTGGTTGCTTCATTAGTCAGTGAAACAGATAAAAAACATTTACAAATTTGGCACAATCACCAGTGTACAGAAAATCCATGACTCCAGATTGTTTCCATCTATACTAAGAAAATTGGAAAGATACATTAGTCTATTATGAATCTAACTCCTAACTACTAGTTCTAACTACAAGTTCTGCTCCTACTTCTACTACCAGTTCTCTACTTATAACTTCTAACCTTTACAAAGAGGCAAGAGTTCTATATATACAAAGTGTACCCAAAAAGAATGCACTATCCCCTGTATTAGGGTTTACAAAATATATGCTTTTAGGAGGGTCGACTCTTAGATCCTTTTGAAGAGAGTTGGTTCTACATTGAATGTGTAGCCATGTTGTCCATGTCAGTGGAAGATTGTTTTAGGAATGATCTCTAGATCTTTTGATATTTTAGCATTAACTCTTCTGTCTCCGTGTCCATACTCGAACTCCCTTGCAATCTGCCTT